>JASDQU010587491.1:35408-61849 GCA_032191745.1 Picea mariana | reverse complement strand
GTGGGTAACGCTGTCAGCTCTGGCCACCAAGCCAAGGCAGTGTCCTCTTCGTCAGACCTTGTAGTAAAAAGAAATAAAAGAAAGATAAGGCAATAAAAGGGCTTGGAAAAAATGCATCCATGACGAGTACAGCTTGCCTCCTACAAAGGCACCCATAGAAAACACTAGCCCTTGGTCTTACCATGACTGGACATCCCTAAAACCATATCACCTAATTACACATGGCTTGAATGATCCTTTGAGGAAACTTTCTATCTCTTATGGGTATTAGCCCAATGGGTTGTTCTCTTAGTTTCCTCGGCTTTGTATAGTAGATCTATGTAATGTCTTTGAGCTCTTAGATGATATGTTAGGGATTTCATGCATATGTTTGATAACATTAATGATGAAATATGATTTACATTGCTATGATGTCTAGGACTGATGAGCCCATGGAGGGCACAGTTTTTGATGTGCAGGACCATGCCCGGCAGACAGGTACCAAAGGATCGGTGCACATGGGGAGATGATTAGTTCAGACCTCCATGGGGCTGAAGATCCCATCAGATGGTTGCTGGGATGGCAAACGCAGGATAGATTTGTGACGAGCCCTTGCACAAAGAAGAAGAAGGACGCCCTCATCAGGACGCTTTGACATAGATTGACCTATGGGGGACCAACCCCTGCAGGTGGTATGATGGCTTTGATGGACAGGATGCCACCATAGCATACTGGACGTTTCCTGGAGGATGTGGCAGCATGTTTGGACCTTGTGGCATGTGTGGCAGCTTTCAGGAGGCCTAGAGGGGCCAACGTCTTGCCTCTTGGATGATGATCATGCCCAAAAAGGCCAACGTCTCCCCCAAAGGGGCCTGACGTCTCCCATTTTAGCTCTATTTTGACATTTTTAGCATTTTAAGTGACAAATAATGAGATATTGTAAAGTCAGCCTTGTCGGCTATTTTTAATGACCAATTTTATAATTAAAGGCCATGAGGATGATATAAATTGAGGACGTTTTACCCTCATTTGAACATAACTTACTCTCTTGTGAGAGACTTGCTTTTAGCTCTTGTCTTGGCTAATTTTGTCTTTTAGAGTTGAGGCGCTACATCTTGGAGGATTATCTTTGGCATGTGCATGTTGCTTGTTATCATTGGAAGGTGTTACAACTAGGGTTTGATTATTTTCTTCATGGATTTGTAAGTAAATTTTGCATGCAAAACTTCTTTATTGAATGGTTGTAGGTAGAATTGCTTACTTTCATAGTTACATTGTTATTATTTGCTTAATCACTAAAACCCTAGGGAGCCAACACACAAGTAGGTTGTGGCTTCATGNTTATTTAGCCATTGATTAAAGAAGGTTTATCCTAGCCATAGCTACACTAGCCTTTCTTTTTTCTGAGTTAGTTTGAAGCATAGATTGAAGAAAGAAGACGTCCTAGGCCTAATTTGTTTTACACCTAGGGTTTGGCTTCTAGGGTTTGAAAAGCCTTGTCCCCAAGAAACACTTTTCATCCATAGATCTATGTTTTATAGCTAGCCGTTTTGCCAAAGAGTCCTAAGGAAAGAGGGAGGAGCATGAGGCCTAGCTTTAGCTACACCAGAATGAGCCTCCTCCCCTTAGGGTTTTGATTTGGTGGCCCTGCCATAGCAGCACCATTAAACCTAACCTTCTAGTCCTTAGGTTTAAGTCCTTCCAAGCCATTAGCTTCTCTCCTTTTGACTCCATTAAACCAAGGCACTAGTCTAAGAACAAAACGTTGAGGTTTGTTGTGCTTAAACACTCTTTCAAACTCTTTAAAATTTGAAACCCTAACTAACCCTAGCGTCTAGACTAACCCTAAATGATGATGATGTATTTCCTTATTTAGACTTGTGTTTGGACTAAAAGTTGTGGCTGACTCATCTCTTGATAGCCATTGAGGTTTTAGGCATTTTTATTGGCTGATTTGACAAAACGTCCACCTCTTTGACTAGCTAACCCTAACCCTAAAAAACAGCAACAATATAGGTGACGTCACACTTATTTTGAATTTTGTTTGGCATTAAAAGTTGTGATATTGTCATCTATTTGATAGACCTTGAGTTGTTGACTCCTTTCATAAGTATATTTGACAAAACGTTCCACTCATTGTCTTCTAAAATTGACCTAATTTAGGGCTGATGTCACCTTTGTAGCAGCAGTAATATTTGTGACGTCAAGCCTCTCTTTGACCCTTATTTAAGTGTAAAACTTTGTGATTTGGTTGGCTTTGAAGTATAGATTGATTTCTTTGGCTTATTGTGCAAAACGTTCACTTTTTGCCTTCCAAAAAACTAGCATAAATTAGGGCTGACGTCACCCCCAACCTGCAATAGTGATGCAGCAAACATATTTATATATGAGCAAATTTATAATATTTGTTGCATTGTGATAATACAAAGATTTGATTTTACACATTGAATGACAGTATCTCTTGTGTATTTATTGAAGAAGTGATATAAAACATAAGTGTTTAATGCAATCATTGACTTCGTCAATAATTACATGTATTATTGCTCATTTGTATTGAAGATAGTATTGATATTTGAAGTACTAACCACTGCAACACATCTCTAGTTTATTTGCCTTGTCTCACAAACAGGTGCCATTCAGTGGAAGATCTTCTCATTGACTATCATTTTGGCAGTAATCTGTGAAAGGAAACTCTTATCTTGATCCTATAGACCTTTCAGACACCCAGATTACTAGGGACGTCTCCCTTGGGATTAGCCACCCTAAATGGAAAGAGCTCCCCATCGAGGTGACAGTGGGTGGGGAAGCTCCTGTTATGCCATTTTGAGCCTTGACTCCAGCTATCTAAACCTTTCCTACAAACTGAGCGATAACAGGCGTCACTTGAGCTACCCTTCTCTCTAACTACTAACCCTAAAACTAGGAGAAATGAGTAGCCTACGTTGGAGGCTCTTCGCATGGTGCTTTCTAAAGGTAGACAATAATCACGTCTGTTTACTCATGACTATTCACAAATTTTTCAACGCAGATCTAACCATTGGTCAGGTCCTGCTATGAAGAAATAAGTGTCAGTGTATCCCTTTGACTAGGTATCCGAGCAAACAAGTGACTGTCAGGAAATTGTTGTTCATCGTAATGGATTTGATTTCAGTTACGCACTCACTTGTTGGAAAATGCGGGCGGCGAGTGGATGTTTGATTTTCGTGGTCGTTACCAAAAATGGAAGAGTGCTTCAGATAAACATGTCCTTCAAAACTGCCAAGATTTGTCTCATTTTCACAGGTGCAGAGACGAGCACCAGCTAAACTTGTTTTTTCTGCACACTGGCGAGAGCTACGCGAGATTCCTTCTAAGTCGCTTCACATTCTCTGGAATGTTTCGTATGCCTTTCTTCCATCAGTATTTTTGTTTCTCACAAATTTACGATGGTGTCTTGCACATCTCTAAGCCACCTCTTTGGCCATGCCATGTTCCCTTTGTGACCCCGAGCTGCTGAAGCTTTTGTAATCTTTGTCGCTAGATGTCACCTCAATTCCATTTTTTCCTAATAGAGTTCAGTGATAGCCAGCTTTGCCTGCTTTAATTGTTGATATGGCTCTAGATCATTCACCTCTGTGATATATGATATCCTTGTTCTTCTCTTGTCTTCGCGACTCAATCCTCCATCAAGATTTAGTCGGATGGCGCGCATTCACTATTGGGGAGACTGGGTTTCTGTTTTATTTCTTTCCTACGCAATTCCTTATGCTTTGGGCTCTGTGCGGTTTGATTTGATCACTTCTGTGGGCGAAGTAATAACTCCTTTCACATTCTTGGGAACACACACTGCGGGTGAGAAAGACTCCCAGTCATTTTGGGGATTGGTCCTGGAAGTTTGGTTGCTCTGCGCGCCCTTTATTAAGCCTTGGGAGGTCATCATGATGTGACCAATGTGTATTCTACGCGTAAGATATCCAGTAGACGCACAGGGGAAGACAAGAACTTAACAGACTGTATTGGCAAGGGAAATTTGCGAACAGAGTTCAGGCCTGATTCTACAACTGGAAAGGGTGTCGAGCATCTGAGATTATAATGAGCTGGGCAGAAAAATAAATCATGCTAGAAGACAATGAATTCATGGTGATGAGATGTTTTGAATCATGTTGTAGGCTCTCCATGGCAAATCCATGTGTGTAGGATACAATTAATGAGGCTTGCTGGTCATACATGATATGAACATCGCAATTTTTCATTCCCTTGGCCTTCATGATGAACTGATAATAACTATTGTACTTGTCAATGCGACTTTCATTAACCACTTGACTCGACCTTGGGCACATAGAGACTGGTTTCTTAATAGGACTTGACTTTCTGGAAAATACATACCCATACCACGTATACAATTTTTGACTATGACACCCCTTCCCATTTCCAAGGGCCAACTAGCCACTTGCTGACTTCAACCTCACAGTGATACATACCTGACTTCACATGTTTGGAAGCATGGGTCACAATGTGACTTAAAACTGACTCTAAATGGAATGAAAAATGGTGGCTCTAACAAAAGCTACAACTCCCTGTGTTCAAGCCCACTTGAAACTCTGAGGACAACAATCCTCCCTAGCACCTCCCTACCACCCTGAAGTATAAAACTTTTTTACATAAATTTATTACAGTGATACAATATTTGTCAATGGCTTACCACTATTGTTGGCACAAGGGCAGACCTAGGGTTCAATGGTACAACAGTGCACCAACAAAACCCTAACTACCGGCCCTTTCAGAAACACCTACGAAGTAGATGAAGTCTCACTCGAGGTAGAGGAAGGGGTGGTTGTAGGACTCAGATGTCCGCAACCTTAGCTGGGATACAAATCTGTGATTGTAATACTTAACAGAGCACTTAGCACCGATAGTTCATCAATATTCAACCACTATTCTACTGCACAGATGCATCATTCACTCAGATCTGATGTATTTAAGCACTTTATCATAAACAGGTAGGTTAGATCTGGAAGATCAAGCACTAAGAACATTCATAAAGGTCAGATCTAACATTCTACACATCACTAGCACAAAGCATAAGTAGATCTATCTATCTCTATCAAAGAACTTAGCAAGAGAAGATATAAACACATCAAAACAAAGCATAAAGTAGAACAACACAATGTTTACGTGGTTCACCCCCACCATGGGGCTACATCCACCAACTCTTCTTATTTATTGTCTTCAGTCAATCGGTTACAAGCACAGAGCCACCAAAACCCTACTTTGCATAGGACAGGAGATCTGTGCACCTCGCTAGATCCTCCTTCCTCTCGTTATAGTACAAAGCCTTCCACAATCTGTTACAACCACCTGCACTTAGCTCTGCAAATCTCTCTCAGTTATGCACAAAGAACTTACGAACCACAATTGCACTTAGCATATGTTATTGGATAAATCGGTAGGTGCGAACACTAACAGATCTCCCTAGATCCACCTAGATCTAGAACAAAACACACCAAAACATGACGCTTTCCTTAAGTTTTAGATATTGAATTTACTAACTAAAGAGGGATAGGTGACATACCATTTAAACGCCACTTCCTCTTGCCATCACCATCCTAGATTCTTTCCAATTCTCATACAATGATGAACCTGCAAAAGAATGCAACCAACCAAAGTGATAGCAATAGCATAAACTCAATATAAACCTATGTATGTGATCAAGGAATCATACAATAAAACACAACAAGCTTTATAGGAAAGAATCATATTATTGTATCATATTAAATGTGAAAGAGATATTACAACCATGGCCTTGATGTCATAAGGTCCCTTCCAACTGTCTTTCGTTCCCCACACACTTCTTGCTCCAAGGATTCCGAAATCATAGATCTGATAATATTCACAATCTATCTTGACAAAGGCAAAAACTCAAAGACCCTCCAACCAAGCTAATAATTCCAAGCCAAATCCAACTTAATCTAATCCCAAAAGCTAAATTTCTCCATAAGAGCTCCTCTCCTTTTATAAGATGAAGAGGATAAGGTGAGGAGGTTAGGATGATCCCACTAAATCATGAAAATGAGTAAGATCCAAACCATTTGGATGCCACCTCACCATGGAAGTTTCTCCTTCTAGAATATTCGAGAAAAATGCTCATTTTTCCCATGTGTAAGCATTATCGCACCCTGCCTATAGAGAAACCTGTGAACCTCTCGCAACACAACTATAGTGCAACCTGTGAGAATCAGGCATTCTCGCACCCTACCTATATAGCAACCTGCGAACATCCTCTTTAATAGGGTTTTTCCAACAGAGAATGCAACTTCTTCTCTCAGGAAAAGTTCTTCTCTCTTCTTTCTTCAGGAACTCAGGCCACTGGCCCCTCTGAAGACTACAAATAGGTTTACATCATTAACGGTCATAGGGATGACAAAAATAATGTGTAACAGCATACACTTCCAACTGACTAGCGACCTCTACTTACATCGCTTAGATATCTATTTATACATTATAAAATAGGCCTAAGCATGGGTAAACCCATGGGCCGACATCCCATTCCCATTACATAATCCCAAAAACCCAAAAAGGACCCAAAAGTGGGCCGAGATCCCATGATATTCGCTTCGTCTTGCGCTCCTCCTTCGATAGGCTGTTGAAGTCCAAAATAGGTCAACATGACCAAGAATCTCCCAAAACTTGGTCAAGGGCCAACAGGCCCCCAACAGTCACCTATGACTCATTCCGAGTCACTCTAGTCTGGGTAGTTATGCTTCGAAAGCCTTGATCTTGGCTAGAGCTGCTTCAACTTGTTGTTGTGCTATGGCCTCTTTCTCGGCGAACTCCTGGATCACTACATCATTCATGGGCCCTTCTAGGCATTGTTCTACTGCGGTAACAACCTTCTCTAGCTCTTCTCCTCAGATTTCAACATCTGTGAATAATTGGCATGCCTTATCTTGTACTGGTTGGAGCCGTTGAGTTACTTCCATAACTCTGCTTTGAATTGTATGGATCTTTTGTTGGTCAGTGTGTTTCTCTTGAGACCACTTCATTCTTTCTATGGCCGACAGGGATCTTAGTTGTGCTTGTAGTGTTTCCGTGTGATGCTTTTCTTTCTGGAGTTGTGACTCCAGTGCCTGAAACTCTGGGTTCTTGGTGAGTTTCTCATATGTTTGGGCGTTACGGTTACTTAGTTGTTTGCATTCCAGAGAAAGATATTTTAGTCTCTCAACTGCGCTGTGAGCAGTTGTCTCTCTTTGTTCCCTTATATCCTCTGGAGTCTCAGGCACTGCAGCTCTAAATCTGCTATGCGTTGTTGTAGCTGATGGATGGCTTCTGCAAGCTAGTTCACCTACTGTGGAACTTGGTCTTCTGCCTTGAGTTCTATGACTGTCACAGAGCGAAGTTCTCTGTTGACCGCTTCCTTCACTTCGAGTTGCTCGGTGAGAAATTGTTCCTTTCCTTGTTGTAGTTGTGATTTTTCGTCATCGAACTTCACTTGGAGAGCACTCTTTTCCTTTTCTACAACTCAACATTGTTCAAAAAGTACTCCATGTACTTGTGTCAAAGCCTAGATAGCTTGCTCTATTTCCTCGTGTGCTCATCGCAGGTGAGCTTCAACTGTATCAGTGAGCTGATGGAGTTGAGCTGGTTCATATCATAGTTCTGGTGTTCCCACTGGAAGAGGCACAGTGGAAACTACACGACTGGACTATAGTGCTAGTTGCACCCCTTGGAGCTTGACCTCAATTCGATTGTACATATCCTCCTGCTTCGCTTCTTTCTTTTCTGCTATCTCTAGTGAAGCATCATTCAGGGTTGCTATGATGAAATCAAAATCATCAGGGGTGAGGATATTATGCAACTTGGTCATGGTTTCTTTCTATTTCTTTCGAGAAGATTCTTTCGGGGGGAAAACCTTCCTTTTCTTCGAGGGGTCCTCCTCCTCTCTGGGAGGTGTTACTTCACCTCTCCTCTATTCAGCTTCTATTCCATCTATCTCTTCACCATCACCCCCTTTCTCCAGTGATATGGAAGCAGTCTTCACTGAGGTACTGGTTACATCTTGAGCTTCTTCAGTCCTCTTTGTCTTGTTGGGTTTGGGTGTATCCTACACATTTTCTGGGTTGTCTATGTCATATATATCCACAGGGTCTTCTAGAATAAGGAGTTCTTTTGACCATTCCTTGGTGATCTTCTCCAAGTCCTCCTCCATCATCTTGTAGTATGACTACAGCTATTTTTTATGTCCATCAGCGCACACTGTAATATATATGAAATGCCTATCTATGTTGAACTTCATCAAAGGCCGAAACTTGTGTAAAGTATTCAGAGTCATGCAAAGCTCAGACTGTATGGCTATCTTCATCTGATTGTAGTATGTATGGAACACGACATTTGACTACCATTGCTTATTCATGTCACTTGAATACCACAGTGTACTGAACTTCGTGTCCAGTGGTTCAAATGGCTCGATGTCTGGGAAGGTCACACCTTATAGCATCTCCTAGGAAATAAAAGCTATAAGTATCAAGAGCCAGCTGAAATCAAATTCATATCCTTGGTCATGTGCTTCTCTATAGTCAAGTTCCAACTGGTTCACTAGGTACTTCACCCAATTCATTTGTAAGCCCTCTACACACTTCCCTGCGAGGTCGACTACAAAGTCGATGACTTGGGTCGGTCGGTTCTTTCGTACTAACTTTCCTGTAATCAAATGATAAGTGAGGCGCACTACACCACTCTAGATAGAAGCTACCTTGTAGCATTTCATGCCCTTCTGGACATCGTCGTAGGTGTCCTTGAGCCTTTTAGCTAAAGCGCGATCCATGGTTTTTCTAGGATAGAAATCATGTGGATCAGGGCCTTGCATACTCAGCCCTGTGATCTAATTGATCAACATCGGTTCAACTATTATATAGAGGTTCAGCCATAAATAACCACCATGGTAATAGGATAGCAGTATCTTGACACATGCATTCACCTCTTGGTGTCTTCCGAAGTGGGGAATTTTCATGACATTGAGCAGGGTGGATTGCGCGAGGTTATGGTTCCATGACTGAGGGATTATCTTCGAAATTTTCCCTTTCATTCTAGTCAGATACTTATGTGGGTTGAGCATGTTGTAGACTTTCTAGTCTCTGAGGTTGAAGTCACTAAACTTCAACGTTGCAATATTTTATTGGTCTGCTCGAATTGCGCATATCCCCTTCAGGAGGTACGCAGTGACCAAGGCGTACTCAAAATCTCTGGGTACACTGTCTCGATTTATTGCATCACTAAGAGGTGGTAGATAAGCAGGTAATATGCTTGGGATCAATTTATCATTTGTGAGATCATCCATGTGCTTGGTTCACTTTTCATCTGATGGTTGGGATGGTCTGGCTCCGCGAGCAGTGGACAGAGAGGCTGACAGTCCTTTCGTCGATGATGCTTGTATTCCTATAGAAATCAACATGAATCTTTCATTCATCAAGTCGAGGAGTACTTCTGTCACATATTCTTCGACTGCGTTGAGCTCGTCGTACATACATGCTCGGGATTAATGATATCGGGTTCAATATTAGCTAAGACACTGCAATGAAAAATACAGCAATAGTGCGATGATCACTGTGCAAAATTCACTTAGTCTACGGGCTCAAACTCTTGGTTATTAAAACTGTTCTCGGTGCATGGCGTGATAGGATAAATAGGTAACTCAAAAATGGATCTCTTGCAACAGTTATGGAGCCTTCATTAACTCTGTTCGATCCATTATGGCATGGTCCAATGGTCTGATGGAGAGTTGGCTGACCATAAATGCCTTTCTAACCATTCAAAGCATCGATCGAACGGTTATAATGTCCCCAATGGCTATATTTATTTGCCATGGCGAAGTGCCATGTGTCATTGTTCTGATATCCCAGTGAAGCTCCAATTCTGCAAATTTTCCTTCTGCAAAGTTCCCTCTGGAATCTCCTATAAGTTTTCAATCTTATCCCTCTTCTTACTTAGCTTTCTAGCCTTCTTTCTAATGAGCTTCATCTCGGTATTCCTTTTTCCATTCTCTTCTTATATTCTTTTGACATAGTTACTTCGCGTTGTGGAGATTCTTTCCTAGGATTCAAGGGTAATACTTCTTCTTTATATGGGGTAGGTACTTCAGTCTTCTGTGGGTCTTCTAATGTTCTTACAGCTTTGACATCTAGGTCTCTAGTGTTAAATAGCTTCGATTTGTTCTCATGTTATTCAATCAAGTGTGCGATCCTTCTAGTCATGAAATCTTTTAACTCTTGTTTCTTCTGCTCCAAGACTTCTTCTTCTTCCATCTTTCTGGCTTGATCTCTGTCAATCCAAGGTTTTCCTAGTAACATGTTAAATGGGGCGCTTTCCTCAATAAATTTAATAATCTCAAAATCTTCCTCTGTTGAAGTTCCATTGGCATTCATAGATATCTAAGTGATATTTTCACATAGGTTTATCAGTTTCCCTCTGAATAACCCTATTCCTCCCAATGGATTCATAGAAGGATTCCCTAAAATTTCCCAAGTTATTTCTATCATAATATTCACTTGTGTTTCCTCATCCAGAACACAGTCAATGTCAAAGTCTCCTACTCTTGCTTCAATGCATTCTTTTTCTTTGAAGATATCTGATATGCTGACATGTCGGTGGTCACTCAGGGTTTCTCTCATCTATAGCAATGCTTTCTCTGATTCTTTCTGGGGTTCTATTATTTCTTGATCTGCCTTAGGGTTTCCTTGATTCAGATTCATTCCTTCAAGCTTAACAATCATTCTAGGGAAATCCAACACTTCATGGTCCATAGCTTTGCAACAAAGACAACTAGGTCTTCTTCCAGGGCATTCCTTAGAAAGATGTCTCAGTCTTCTACAACTATAACAGAGGGTTAATCCTCTCTTTCTTTTGAATGATCCCGAACTTCTCCTATACTGCGCACTAGGATCATGGGAGCTAACCTACAAAAAATTCTTTCTAGGATCCTACATCCATTTGTTAGTCCAAACATTCTTTCTATGCATAGGTATAACATATCTTTCAGATCTATTCATATTAAACCTTCTTTCATATATTAGTGCCCTAGTTTTCAAGCTAGGATAGACTCTATCAAACATACCTTGATCCATACTTTAGAAACAAAAATTTCCACTTATCTTACTTTTACAGAGAACAAAGCTTTCAGATCTAGAACTGTTCACTATTCTTACCTTTATCAGAGCATAGAACTTACAAATATTACCTCTTTTCTTCATATATGATCCTTCTTCTTGGCACAGAGCTCCATAGATCAAGTAGAATGTTGTTCACTAGGGAAACAGATCTACGCACGGAACTTTCACAAATTCAGGACAAATCTTTTCACAAAGCTTCTTCTTTCTCAATTCCCAGCAATCATAGTTTTATGTCCCGGCAATGGAACCATTTATTGGCACAGGGGCAGACCCAGGGTTCAACGCTACAACAACGCACCAACAAAACCCTAACTATCGACCCTTTCGACAACACCTATGAAGTAGATGAAGTCTCACCCGAGGTAGAGGCAGGGGTGGTTGCAGGACTCAGATGTCTGCAACCTTATCTGTGACACATATCTGTGATTATAATACTTAACAGAGCACTTAGCACCGACAGTTCATCAATATTCAACCACTATTCTAATGCACAGATGAATCATTCACTCAGATCTAATGTATTTAAGAACTTTGTCATAAACAGGCAGGTTAGATCTGGAAGATCAAGCACTAAGCACATTCATTAAGGTCATATATAACACTCTACACATCATTATCACAAAGAATAAGTAGATCTATCTATCTCTATCAAAGCACTTAGCAAGATAAGACATAAACACATCAAAACAAAGCATAAAGAAGAACAACACAGTGTTTACGTGGTTCACCCCCACCCTGGAGATACGTCCACCAACTCTTCTTCTTTATTGTCTTCAGTCAATCGGTTACAAGCACAGAGCCACCAAAACCCTACTTCACATAGGACAGGAGATATGCTCACCTCGCTTTATCCTCCTTCCTCGCGTTATAGCACAAAGCCTTCCACAGTCTGTTACAATCATTTGCACTTATCTCTGCAAGTCTCTCTTAGTTATGCACAAAGCACTTACGAACCACAATTGCACTTAGCATACACTTACAACTGACTAGCAGCCTCTTCTTACATCACTTAGATATCTATTTATAAATTACAAAATAGGCCTAAGCATGGGTAAACCCATGGGCCGACATCCCATTCCCATTACATAATCCCAAAAAACCAAAAGTGGGTCGAGATCCTGTGATCTCTGCTTTGTCTTGCACTCCTCCTTCGACAGGCTGTCGAAGTTCAAAATAGGTCAAAATGACCAACAATATCCCAAAACTTGTTCAAGGGCCAACAACTAGCATCATTGTTCAACTATACTGCTCTGCTCTACCTACATCAATGTATTCATGCTATCATCATCTTGAGATTTCTGTTCTTTTGCACTGTCTATGCATGCACACCTCTGACTCTTTGTTTATCTTTTCTTCTACATTTCATGCTCTCTTTTTTCCCTTCATTCTATGTGTTGCGCCTCTTATATACTTTTCTGGTCCTCTGCATCGCCTCCTTCTACCTACATGCAAAACTATCAGGAAAAAGGTCCGCTCTCTTCTCTAGTCTGCATGTTTTTATCACGCCAAGTCCTCTGCAAGATAATCCACTCAACTCTTCATCTTCTTTGGTAGTTATAATGATCATGTTCCTCATCAGTGGCTTATCCTAATATTCTTTTCCTTCTCTGGAAGTGTGACCCTTCGTCTTCTCTATCACAGTTGAACTTATCCTCTTTTTTGCAGTTATAGTTGATCTTCTCTGAAATTTATAGGAGGTCTTCTCTATCAGTTATAGGAGGTCCTCGCGAAGGAGCTCCTTGCAAACTTCACCCATGTGAACTAGCACTGGGTGCAAGTTTCCCCATGTGACCACCGGCTGTGACCACACGCCTACCAAAAAGGTACTATGCAACTTCATGTTTTGGGTATTCCGATGTGAGTCACCCGACTCTTCCAACTCCCGAACTCCGAGTTAAAAGTCTAGCGAGTGCTAGCTCCTTCCCAAATTATCTACCGATGTGACCTCTAGCTAGGGATTAGGGCCCAGCTTCTGATCACTACGGGACTTCGCGTATTGGATTTCTACAAGTTAGCTACCTTGATTTTCCCAACTCTCGATTCTCGATTTATCGATATCTGCTCACATCAGATTGACGGTCCATGACCCTCCATGATCCAACAGTTCAAATCAAATTGTGAATTCTCACTTCGCGAATTCGTCTCTTGGAGATTTTCGAAATCAACTCACCCCTTTCTTCCAGAACCCGAACCCCGAATCTATGCTTGCCACATCAATGATCTAGATCTCTCCGTGATCCAACGGTCGAGATCTCCTCTTCGTGTTTCACAACTATGTGCTTCACGATGTCTAAAGTTGGCTCACCTCCCTTCTTTTGATTCCCGAGCTTGTGCTTGCATCAGATCAACAGTCCAAAATCTCCCGTGATCCAACGGTCACTATCGCTCCTCCTCCTGAGTTTACAATTTCTTTCGACTTAGAATATTTTCTAAGTATTCAAAAGCTTTGACCTTTTTTCCTCCTATGATTCTATCTCTTGTACCTCGTCTTCACTTCTAGATAGTATTGTCCCTTCTGAGCTTTCTCACCAATGTAATGGTAAATTCACTATATCTTCTGAGATTTTGACATCGTTCATATTCTCAAGGGTTTTCGATCCTTTGGACCTCAAGGGCCTTTCTACTGCACTCTTGGAAATCCTGTGGTCATCCTCCTGATCTTGTAGACAACAATTCCCGATGCTATCATCACTACTTTCATGTTTTCCATCATTGCTTCCAATATGCCATTGTCGTTGTTGTTCTTTCCATCAATGACAAGCACACTCTTCCTGTAAACACGCCAACAATCTTATTTTTCGATAGTACGGATATCGTTAGACCAAACCCCATGGGTGATTGTTAAACTCACCACCTCCATATTTCAAGGATCCACAAGAGGTGATTAGTCCCTTGTCACGATACACTGGGGAGCACTGACTACTTGCAATTTCGTGCAACAATCTCCCCCTCAGTGCGAGCCGAGTGTGTATCGAACTTGCGACCTCTAGCTCTGATACAATTTTTCGGTAGTATAGTTGTTGTTAGACCAAAACCCACGGGTGATTAGTAAACTCACCACTGCCAGATTTCAAGGATCCAAGAGAGGCAATTAGTCCCTTGTCATGATACATAGAGGAGCGTTGACTACTTGCAATTTTGCGCAACAATGTCTACTTATTATTCCCAAGGAAATTGTTTGTTAGAGTCCCCTAATAAAACAATAATTCATATTTTAAAGAGAACCATTTCCACCAAGTAGATAAAATGATTCATTGAGCTATATGATGTTTTTTGGGATGGGAGGGTGATCCCTAAAGATAGCATCAGACAATTTTCTTATGTTCTTATATATGAAAAGCATGTAATGCTACCGATGCAACCTGAGTTAAATGTAATTGTTGCTACTACAACATTCAAGATGAAGAATGAATTACACTTCTACAATCATGATATTGTCAATTAATGCACTTGGAGGAACAAAGGTAATGATTTGTTGAATCCATCCATAGAAAAAAAAACACAATAAAGAGATATTTTAATTAAAATATTACTTTGAAATGTTTTCAAAAAGGACAATTATTTTTCTTGCCAAGCAATCGGAGGGAAAAATCATCATTGCATAACAAGTTTGATGTTTTTGTATTGGTCCTTATCAAATTAAAAAACATACTTTAACTCTTATATGCTCAAGGAAATGAATGGAACACATATGAAGTTTCTTGTTACTAGGAAAATTTTGAAATTTTTCATATCAAAATGATATCCATGTTTCATAACCTTGTACATAAGCCAAAACCCTTCTATATGATTCCTTTTTTCTCATATTTTCTCCCTTTTGGTTTTTTTTTTATTTTACTTTCATAGGAGGTTCCCACTTCCCATACAATTTCAATTTTGGGGACACCATCATTTTCTTTGACTCCATTTCCTTGGGAAAAGCAATCATGGATTCTCAAAGACCAATTGGAGGTCACTATCCCATATTTGGAGCTAGATGTCGATGATATTTTATTTACTTCCCTATGTTTACCCATTAATATAATCCTTAATCCTTTTGGAAGTTTTCCATGTATCTTTTGTGTCCTTGAAATTCATGTTGAGAGTTAGGATCACTAGTGAAATTATTAAGTGTTTTGAAGAGGTCCTTTCGTTCTATAAAAACATAGTTTAAACTGAATAATTGTTTGATCCATATTTTATGAGCAGGATGAAATGAATATAGATTATTAAAATATTCTTAACACAGAATAACAGAGATATAGTAAAATTGGTTTTCTATTCAATAAGGAAATAAGTTGAAACTGTAAAATGCAGCGGAAAACAAGCTTGTTGGAATGGTGGCAGCTTATCTTTGAGAAGAGATGTGACGGTTGTGCTCATTCGCAAGAAGATGATTACAATGAGGCTCTGAAGGCATTTTTAAAATAAACAGGAATGTCAAAAACCCTATACATCCAAAAACCTAACCCTAGGAGATGAAGCGCCAAAAGTCATGTGGGCCCCGTTTGGGTAAGTTAGTACATCAACTTCCCGAGGTCGTAAATTTTGCATACGATCTATGTTTTAGGTGTACGATAATCTATTGAAAAGGTCTAACTGAGAAGAACAATTTTTTACTAACCCAAATCAGTGCCTCCAATAGTCACCTGGGCCCCAAATCCCCAAAAAATGTCGTTTAGGGCCTCAAAACGGCACCAGAAGTTTGGAACCCAAAAACCTATTGAAAAACTGCCAAGGTGGAAAATTGTTTTTCGAGCCAGTGGAATAGGTGGGTGGCCATCGATATCCACCTAGATCAATCCTCCCTCCATAGAAGGCAATGGTCTCCATTGCATTGATTTCCCCCATCAGATGTCGAAATTTCTGTTGAATTTGGCCCCATGTGAGCCACTTGCCTTGGTGTAGGAGCTGCCCTACTTTGACGACTCGATAAAGTTGGATCCTTTGTTGTTGAGTGCCCTTGATTTGTGTGTCCACAATATGATCATTGGATGCATGTTGCATGCATTCAGGGTTGAGCTATGTTTGTGTCAACTGCTCTGCTATCTCTGAGGTGTCCAATAATGGTGGGAAATATGGCTGAAGGAGAGCCACATTGAAGACTGGGTGTAGGCCAAGGAAAGGGGGAATGTTGAGATCAAAATCATTGTCACCCATAGCCTTGGTGATGGTGTATGGCCCATAATGGATTGGGAATAGCTTCCAATGGGGCCCTATAAGGCATTCTTTCTTCAATTGCAACCAAACTTTTTCACCCACCTAAAACTTATGTGGCACCCGATGTTGATCATGGCATTGCTTGTACTTGGCATTAGACTTTTGTAGAATATCTTAAACATGTTGGCCGATGTGATTGATCCTCTCAATGAATTGGGTGGCTTTGTCAGCTTCTGATGGAGCGGGGAGCAAGTCGGTCGAGGTGGTCGCAAAGGGTAGTGCAACATCCATGGGGCCCAATGGTTGGAATCCCAAACCCACCTGAAAGGGGTTGTGGCCAGTCGAACTATGTAGGGCTTGGTTGTATCTATGTTGAACACAGGGAAGACTCTCATCCCATGTGCTGGGGTGTTTTGAATTGTACATTCATACGATATGTACGATCATTCGATTGATGACCTCAGTTTAGCCATCTGTCTCGGGGTGGAAGGCAGTGGATTTGGTGAGCTTGGTATCCAGTAATGACCAGAGGCTCGACCAGAATGTGTTGAGGAACCGACTATCACAGTCATAGATAATGGTTTGTGGGATCCCAAAATCTACCCATACTCATTCAAAGAATATCTTAGTGGCGACTTCTTCTATGATGTTCTTCTTGTAGGTGGCTAGAATCACCATCTTGGAAAAGCGATCAACAACCACAAAAACACAGTAATTTTCCTTCCTGGTGAACAGGAGGCCCGACATGTAATCCATTAAGATGGATTCCCATGGCCTATAGAGAGTAGGAAGAGGGGTGTACATGCCCTATTTCTTAGTGGTCAGTTTGGCAATAGCTCAGGCGGTGTAGGACCTGATATACTTGTCGACATCATGTCGAAGTTTCATCCAGTAGAAATGTTTTTGCAGCATTGCCACTGTCTTTTTGACACCAAAGTGTCTTGCAACCCTACTGTAGTGAGATTCCCAAATTATCTTTACATTCTTGCTTGATGGAACGTAGAGATGGCCCTGATGGCACAACAACTTGTCTTGAAGATGGAAATTAGCGACCACGAAGTTGGCGCCCAACATTTGGTAGGTGGTGGATAAGTCAGGGTATGTCTTGTACAGGTGGGGCCATTTGGAGTTCTCGTGGCCACAAAATTCTATCACCATGGTGAGTGTCGCGACTGGAGGTCAGCTGAGGAAATCAACAACTCAGTTGGCACTTCTTGTTTTGTACTTGATGTTGAGGTGGAACTGCTATAAGTATGTGGACCACTTCTGATGGTGGTCATTCTGCAATTTTCCTTGGGTTTGCATGAACTGTAGTGGCTTGTGATAAGTGTGGATGATTGTCTCCTTCCCAAGAATGTAATGTCTCCACTGGTGGCAAGCTTGCACAATGGAGTACATTTATTTGTCATAAGTAGGGTACTTACGGATAGTGTATGATAGTTTATCACTATGATATTTCACAGGGTGGCCATGTTGAGTGAGAATGGTGCCCACGGCATAGTCTGAAGCATATGTCTCAATCTCAAATGGATGTTGCAGGTTTGGTAATGAAATTACTGGGGATGAGCACAAACGTTTCTTCAAGTCATCGAATGCTTGTTGTTAGGACAGGCCCCACACAAATTTTTCCTTACTGCCACCCCTGGCTACTTGGCTAAGGGCCCATGCGATATGAGAGAATCCCAACACGAACCTACGATAGAAATTGGTGAGGCCCAAGAAGCTCTAAAGTTTAGCGAGTGTGGTTGGGGCTGGCCAGTCATAGATGACTAGGATATTGGTTGGATCCACATGCACACCATGTTGATCAACGATGTATCCTAAGTAATGGACCATATCCATGTTGAAGGAGCATTTTTCCAAGTTTGCATATAGTTTGTGATGTCGCAGGGTATGTAGAACTTGTTGAATATGCTGCAAGTATTCCACCCAAGTCCTTTTGTAGATGAGGATGTCATCCAGATACACCACTACAAAATTATTGGTAAAAAGTCATAAGATATCGTCCATCATCCTCATAAAATTTGTTGGAGCATTTTTCAAACCAAAGGGCATGACCAGCCATTCAAAAATACCTTCTTTTGACTTGAAGGCGGTCTTCCATACATCTGTCTGTTCTATTGGGACCTGGTGGTAGCCAAACTTCAAATCAATATTACTGAAGTATTTTCCCCCCATGAGTTAATCAAGGAGGTCATCAATTCAGGGAATCGGGTACCAGTTTTAGACTGTGATTTTATTTAGGGCTCAATAATCAATGCAGAGTTGCCAGGTCCCATCTTTCTTTTGCACTAGCACGATTGGGCTCCCACAAGGTGATGAGTTGGGATGGATGTGCCCCTTATGGAGTAGTTCTTGGATCTGCCTCTTGATCTCCTTGTTTTCTAATAGAGAGTGGCGGTAGACTGGCCCATTGGGTAGCGGTGCACCTGGGGTCAGATTGATGGGATGCTTGACTTGGCAGTGCAGAGGTACCCCGATAGGAAAGGAGAAGATATCTAATTATTCTACTATGACCTTATCCACTTGCTTTTGTTGTGTGGAGAGATTAGTCATAGAGGCCCTAAATGTGGCTACAATATTTCCCTCACCTTGAGAGTGAATCAAAAAGAAGACAAAATTCCTTGTCTGAGAGATGAACTTCCTACATTTCTTAGAAGAGATCAAGGAAATAGCACTAGGAGGTACTTCCTCAGGTATCCTGTAGAATTTCATGTTCAAAGTAATAATAACACTACGAGGCCTAGACTCATATACAACATGATGTTTCCATAAATAAGGCTAGCCCAAAAGAACATTACAAACTTAGAGAGGAGAAACATCACACAATACCTCATCTTTGAAAGGTTTGATGTCGTACGATAATCGACATCGTTGGATGACGTGGAGATCACTTCCTTGGCGGAGCCATCCATTGGTGTAGGATTGTGGGTGCGACGTTGTCAGCAAGGCCATGTGCTTGAATACCTCTACTGAGATGAGGTTCTTCTGGCTACTGCTATCAATGATGAAGTGCAGTGGGGTTCCTTTTACCCACATCCATGAATGGAAGAGGCACTTGCCTTCTTCTGGCTCGTCTGGTTCACCAAGCTAGAGCTTGGTGGTAGAAACAGTGGCACTGGGTTCCACGTCAATGATTTGTATTCCCCTTTTTGCTTCTAACTTGAAGTCAGAACCCGCATCAGATTCGAATTCTTTCACTTCGGCCACCAGCGATTGCTTTGAGTGAAAATCAGCAATGTTATGCCAAGGGCTCTTATGGAAGTCGCACCACTTCCCAGTATCTTTCTTTTTATTTCTAGTGTCCTTATTTTCTTGCGGCTTGGACTGGTTATCCTGATAGTATCCATATTTTCTCTGTCCTTTGTTCAGTGGATTGGGGCTGCCCTTTCCTGGATTTTGCTATGAGGGGTTCCCAGGCCCAAATTTTCATGTCTTTTGTTTGATCTTCTGCTCGATTTTTATGGCATATCAGTAGGTCGTGCCCAAGGATGAGATGTCCATAAATTCCATTTCAATATCAATGTATCTATGTAAAGCACCTCGATACTTGAGCACCAAATGTCACTTTGAACCTTTGATACCCAACTTGGTATGCAAGGTATGGAAGACATTTGTGAACTCTATCACTAATAGGTCTCTTTCTTGCCGCAGTGTGGTCCATTTGGTATACAATTCATCATAACTTATAATAGGGTAGTTTTGTTCCTTAATAGCATCCCTGAAGGATTCATAGGTGGTCGCGACTGTAAATAATGAGGGTTCCTCTATTTCCTTTTTCTCACAGAAAGTTTCCCACCAATCTTTGACATGGGGAACGTCTTTGAGGAGTGCAAAAGTAATATTTTCTCTATTCAAAAATTTATGGACAAAAAAATACCCTTCTAGTAGATTCAACCACATGTCTACAACATCTGCGAATATCTGACTTTTAAATATAAGAATATCGAAGTTTATTCGTATCTTGAAGGGAGATGTGCCTCCAATCGAGGACAATGCATCCCCTGTTGGTATCCACCAAAGGATTTGTGTGAAACTATCCATCATCTCGTTCCTATATTGTGTGAGGGCTTCCTCAAGAAACATTTTGAAAGGATCTCTTGTCCCATCATCTTTCTTTTCTCCTGCCATGAGAGGTTGCTTGGGCATGTGAGATATTTTGTCCTCAAGAGAAACAAGCTTGAGACCCAATTATTTGTACCCTGGCTTCGTTGGGGACATGCATTAAGACGATAAGGAGAAGACTGCTTTGATACCATTGATCCAGATTTTATGAGCAGAACAAAATGAATACAGATTATTAAAAGATGATTAACACAGAATAACAGAGATACCGAAAAACTGGTTTTCTATTCAATAAGGAAATAAGTTGAAACTGTAAAATGCAGTAGAAAACAAGCTTACTGGAATGGTTGTTGATTAATTGGGTTGGTTGTCACTGATGCCAACCCTTGAAGAAATTCTGGTAGCGAATTTCGGTAGAACAAAGTTTTGGGTAATCGACCCAAGTTTGTTTTATGAGTAATGTTATGAGTTTTGATATATTTGTAGTTAAAACTATTCTAGATGGATAGTACATGTCATTCCATTTCCGGTGGTATGTGGAACGTCACATAACTCCTCACGGTTAGAGAGTTATGGCAATGTGAAGTTGGAGAACCCTCATGAGTCATCTAGAAGCCCCAAAAGGTCAAAGTAGTCAAAGTGGTTGCAAAGAAGAATTTATTTAAATAATGAAGTGAAGTGATGAGTGTACTATAATTCAAAGTGGATACAAAAGAAATTATTTAAATAATAAAGTTAATGGAGAAATTACTAAGTTGGCAAGTGGTTAGAAGTGGGTTAGCCCTAAAATAAGGAAACAKGTTTAAGAGATTTTAGAAGGTAAATAATAAAGTGAAGTGATGAGTGTACTATAAGTCAAAATGGATACAAAATAAATTATTTAAACAATAAAGTTAATGGAGAAATTACTAAGTGGACAAGTGGTTAGAAGTGGGTTAACCCTAAAATAAGGAAAGTGGGTTAAGATGGTTAAAAGGTAACCCCTTGAGGAAGCTACATGAAAGTATAAATAGGAGGAAAGGCTCTCTCATTTTAATCACACTTGAATATCATTGAATATCTATTTTTGTGAAAGTTTATTTGGGAAGGTATTATTGATAGAGAAAAATTGCAGCAGAAAAAGTGCGGCAATAAAAGTGTGGCAAGATAACTGCGGCAGAAAAAGTGCAACAGAAAAATCGTGGCAGAAAAATCACAGCAGAAAAAGTGCGACAAAAAAATCACGGCAGAAAAAGTGCAGCAAAAAAAGTGCAACAAAAAAATCATGGTAGAAAAAGTGTGGTAGAAAAATTGCGGCAACAACATGGTTGGGGTCTATTTATGAGAGATATGGCACATCTTGTTTGAGGTATGTTTTGTGAGCTAGGATTTAGCTCTTGAGATGGTATTGGATGTTCAATATTGTTGCATATATCAAATTTGTTGAGGAAACAATTTAACCACTGGAAGGATATCATGGATTATTCTGAGAATGGATTACCATTGTTTAATAGTTAGAATGGTTTTAAGTATGAGATGTAGACCAGAAGGACGATAATATTTTTACAAGCACGGGGACATTATATTTGGCTATCAGTTTTTACAGGATAGGATAGTTCAAAAAGGGAAAAGACTGCAGCCAAGAAGGAATTGAAGAAGAATAACAAAATAGCAATGGATTGCATCTGGGAAGGATTACCTAATCCGGTAAGAGAAAAGGTTGGTAAATGTTAATCAGCCAAAGAACTTTGGGATAAGTTACATGAAATATATTCTTCACCCATCGCAGATTCAGAAAATTCCAAAGAAGATGTAGATATAGATCAAGAAGAATTATGTTCACCATGTCAAACAGATTCAGAAGATGAAGAGTACATAATCACCAGAGGTATATTGTTTTGCTTTAATTGTGAAAAACATGGACAAATTGAAATAGAATTCCATGAAGGAAATGAGACAGAAAAACTAATTGAAAAGGAAGACAATTATGAAGCAAAATTGATTAGTGCTTTAGATGAACTAAGAGAATAAAACAAGTCACTCAAGAAAGAATTTATGAAACAAAAGGAAAATGTTCACATTTTTTAATAAGCCCAACAAGTCATTGAGAACTTAAGAACTCATCTAGAATAAGCCAGAAAGATCGAAGAAAATATTGAATATCAAAAGCAGTATTTGGAAGCCAACATAGAAGCACAGAAGGAAGAAGCAGAAATGAGAGAGAATATATTGACAAAACATCTTAAGGAAGGAACTAACAATCTAAACCAGCTTGAGGCAGAGTTTGGTCAAGAAGAGAAAGGACTTGAAGAAGAAATAATCACATTAAAAATTCATCTTGAACAAGCGGCAAGAACAAAAGAAGTCATGAAGTCTCAGATAATGAAGAAAGAAGAAGAGGTTGAGAAACTTGAAAAAGAATTTTTCACATTGAGAAGTAAAATTATCAAGCTCAACAAGAATGTTGAAGAGACAAAAACATCCACATCAGTTATAGAGAATGAAGAGAAGCACTCTAGGTTGCTAGAAAAGAAGAATGAAGACAATAGAAAGAGTTATGCAGAAGTACTCAAAGGAAGGAATCATAGTCAACCAGAATCTAAAAAACTATTGAAGATACACCTTCAAGAAGACCATCCATGTTCAAGACACAAAGAAGCTTCAATCATGATCATGATCAGTCAAGGAAAAAATTCAGAAGGACTATGCCACAAAGAAGATCATTCACTCCCAGGTATGCAAATTTATTTTTTGTTCATTGTTTTTATTGTATTAACTTTGGACATAAGGTTGCAGATTGCAGGGATTATAAAATAAATTTTCAAGAAATAAATGCCTATGTGGCCCCACGTAACATTGAATGTTACAAATGTCATAAATATGGACACATAGCTAGTGATTGTAGAAGCATGATTGATACTTCCATGAAAGAGAACATTGATATCAGATGTAAGAAATTATGGATAAGAAAACTCGAAGAATAGGTGAACAAAGACCAGGTCCCAGAGATCGCAACATTGGCAATAAAACAAGATGAAGAAAATTCTACAGAGAAAAAGAAAGATGTCAGATATAGAAACGTTTTGAAAACAACTGAAAGAAAAGAAGGACAGGTAAATAAGGAACATGTTCAATAGATTGTACTTTCAGGAATTGTAGTGAAAGATGAATCCACGGACAAAAAGAAAGAGGTCAGAGCTCAGAGATATGATGAATCTACCAATGAAGATGATGATGAATACACATCATAGCAAGAATTGATTTGAGCCATCCGGCTTAGAGGCTCCCAGGTAAAATGAATATTATAAATGGGGAGTCTATGTGATAGTTGTGATAGACCAAAGAAACATCCTTTGAGAAGCTTGCAGAGTTTGAATAGACAGATCCAGAGCAGTCAGTTAGTAGAAGTACAATCAGTTGTAGTAGTGAATACTTCATGATAGTACAGTGATAAATGGGTCAACATTATGGACACTGTGCAGTAGAGTCTTGGATAGTATGGACAGAGATGGATTCATAAGAACACTTAGCAGGTTTGTACAGATATATGGCAGTGGACAAGAGCATGGGTTCATAGATTGGTTCATAGAGTGGTTCAGAGACAAAGGAACATTATCATAATGGATGATAATTACATAGGAGATGGCTCGAACGATGTTAATGGATTCAAAATTGACAAATATTTTTTGGACACATGCAGTGCATACAACAATTTACATTAAAAATAGAGTAATTCTCAGAAACAACAATGAAAAAACTTCCTAAGAGCTATGGAAAGGGAGACCAACAAATGTATTTGGAAGCAAATGCTACATCAAAAGAGAAAATGGAAAAATAGGAAAGTTTGACTCTCGTGTGGACAAAGGACTACTTGTTGGTTACTCAAGTTCAAGGAAAGAATATAAGTGTTACAATCTTAGGTTGAAAAAAGTTGTGGAAAGCATCAATGTAACAATTGATGAAACAAGTGGAAAAGAATTAAAGGAAGAAGAAAATGAATCAATGGAACAACTTTACAAAGAAGAATCATAAGATGAAGAAGAAATCTACATCGAACAACCAAAAGGATTTCAGTTGTCAGAGAAAGCAGATTACGTGTGAAAATTGAAGAAGGCCTTGTATGGTCTAAAACAGGCTTTTAGAGCATGGTACTCTAGACCGGATAAATATCTACAGCAGGCAAGGTTTAGAAAAGGAAGTGCAGACAACAACCTCTACATCAAGTTAACTCAAGATAGTATTTTATTAATTGAATTTTATGTGGATGATATTATTTTTGGAAGCAATGATGACAAGTTAAGCCAGAAATTTGCAAAGGATATGCAGAATGAATTTGAAATGTCATTACTCGGAGAACTATCCTTCTTTCTGGGTCTTCAGATACGTAGAAAAAAACCAAGGAATTTTTATTTCTCATACTAAGTATATCATAGAAAGGCTGAAGAGGTTCGGAATGGAAGATTGAAAACCAGTTACCACTCCTATGCAAACTAGTTGCAAGTTCAAAAAATATGATGCTTCAAAGTCTACAGACTAGAGTAATATAGGTCAATGATTGGTATCTTACTATGTGTGATAGCATCCAGACCAGATGTAATGCAGGCAGTTGTACAGGTGTCACGATTTCAAGCAACACCAAAGGAATCACATGTATTAGCAGTGAAGAGGATTTTCAGATATCTCAAAGGAATAGAGGAGTTTGGATTATGGTATCCAAAAGGAAAGGATCTATCACTTATTGCCTACATAGATGAAGATTGGGTAGGTTGCATTCATGACCGATGAAGCACTAGTGGAGAAAATTTCTACTTGGGTGAGAGTTTAGTATCTTGGCTAAGAAAGAAGAAATCATCAGTATCTTTATCTACAGCTGAAGTAGAGTATATTGTAGTAGCAAGATGTTGTACACAGTTTCTACGGATGAAAAAAACTCTAACATATATACAAGTTGAGTATGGTGAGCCCATTCCAATATATTGTGATAATACAAGCACCATCAGTATATCAAACAACCCCATGATGCACTCCAAGAAGAAGAACATTCCAATAAAGTATCACTTTCTACGGGAACAGGTTGCAGAGAAGAACATCAGAGTTGAATATGTGGGCACAAAAGAACAAGTGGAAGACATCTTTACAAAACTGCTTCCACGGGAATCCTTTGAGTATCTTCACCAAAGAATCGGAGTAATTTCTACTCTAAAATGAATGCTTTTGAATGATTATCTTATATTTCTTAGATTTACACAAGGAAGAACCATAAAGAGGACAGTTCAGGTCGGGAGATCAATTTTAGGAAGAGTTCATTTAGGGGGGGTATCCCCAAGGACAGTTTAGTTAGGGGGAGCAGCCCCAAATGGAAAGATACCTTTACAATTGATGACAAAGGAGGAGATATTGATTAGATGCAGAGCACAGAGGCATGGATCTAGAGGGAGCGATGGTCATAGGAAGAGCATGAGTGATATGACTTTAGTATTGCATGACATGGATTCAGTATTGCATTAGAGTGTTTCCATCAATGCCAAAAGGAGAGATTTTTTATTAATTGGGTTGGTTGTCATTGATGTCAACCCTTGAAGAAAGTCTGGTAGCGAATTCCAGTAGCACAAAGGTTTGGGTAATGGGCCCAAGTTTGTTTACTGAATAATGGTGTGAGTTTTGATATATTTGTAGGAAAAACTATTCTAGATGTATAGTACCTGCCATGCCATTTCCGCTGGTATGTGGAACGTCACATAACTCCTCACGGTTAGAGAGTTATGGCCATGTGAAGTTGGAGAACCCTCATGAGTCATCTAGAAGCCCCAAAAGGTCAAAGTAGTCAAAGTGGTTGCAAATAAGAAATTATTTAAATAATAAAGTGAAGTGATGAGTGTACTATAAGTCAAAGTGGATACAAAATAAATTATTTAAGTAATAAAGTTACTGGAGAAATTACTAAGTTGACAAGTGGTTAGAAGTGGGTTAGACCTAAAATAAGGAAAGTGGTTTAAGAGATTTTAGAAGGTAAATAATAAAAAGAAGTGATGAGTGTACTATAAGTCAAAGTGGATACAAAATAAATTATTTAAATAATAAAGTTAATGGAGAAATTACTAAGCGGACAAGTGGTTAGAAGTGGGTTAACCCTAAAAT
>JASDQU010587491.1:15153-35358 GCA_032191745.1 Picea mariana | reverse complement strand
CTGCTTCTCTCTCTCTCTCTCTCTCTCTCTCTCTCTCTCCCTCTGTAATACCCCAAGGCCAAGCCCTAGATGAATTGTAAATATGTTTTATAGGATGGTGATACAAGTGATTATAAGCGAGGAGGCTTATGTGATGATTAAGACGAAGAAATTAGATGCTAAAGGCTAGTAAGCCTATTTTTATATATGTAAACACACATATCGTTAATATAATACATCGTTGTGTGTAGATTGACCACAATAAAATAGTATGGGGGAATAATCTCCACTAGGTAGGGAAAGGGAGGGCTAAGAGACTAGGAAAAGGGGCTAATCTAGAGGGCTTATCTCCAAGATAATATTATATTATTATTTCCTAAAGACTATGGTGAGGATAATTATTTTATCCTAAGTCTCATGGAAGAGTGAATGAATCACAAGTGGAGAGAAATGAGCTCCAGAAGAGCCATGTGCCAATCATGGTGCCTGCAAATATATGTGGGGGAAAATGGTTTGTTTTGCCATATTTTTCCCATTCACCAATGCATGGAGGAACTCAACCAATTTTCATGCAGCCAACCATTTCCTCCATGAGTTGATCTCTGCATCATTCACCCACCTCTGCAACCGACAGAAATTTTGAGTTATCTCGTACATTTCTTATGAAGTATAGTGCACCTGTACTTTTCCTAAGTTGTACCATGCCTTAACCGTTTGTTGTTGTTGCAAACACAGTTCCTAGACTAAGCTTGGATTGTTTCCATCATCTGTTCCATACCCATTTTTTGTTTCTTCCTTTACTTGAGCCTGTTTTTGGTTTACTAGAGAGTTGGATTGAAGAGGAAGGTTGTTGGGATCATGGATTGAAGAAGCAGGTTGTCAGGCCTATGAGAAACTCTCTCCAGGTGAGAGATTTTATTGGGAAAGTGATTTCTTGAGGGAGCCCAACTGCAGCTATAGTGCTTTGAGAATTCATGTCCGACATGTTGCTGAAGCCCTAGAAGGGAAGTAGGGCAGCCGAAGGAATTTTGAGTAGAGAAGGGGCACACTTCCTAAGATGGGACATGCATGTGGGGAATGTGAGGCTATATGTTATTAGTGTGAGTTGTCTCCTTGAATGAAATCCTTCTTGTTGATTGTGAAACTTTCTGTTGTCTCATCCTATCCTAGGAATCCCTTTACTCGGGTGGAGTTTAGTCCCAGCACGGGGGTGACCCACTACTAAGAGTGATGAGCAGTGTGGTCTAAGTCTGGGAGGTTCATGGAATGTCTACATGTAGTTGGTGGTCTTCTATAAAAATATAAGTATCATTTATGCGTTCAATTGCATGTTGTGTATTGTACATGCTTTTATAATTATGAGTATTGCTCGTGTATGTTGTATGTATAGGCTTACTATTATTTCCGCATGAATCTATGTTGTTGAAGAATGTATTTATCTATTTTAAGTTTATATATATGAAGTTTCGCAAGAGTTTTTGCTAGGGACCTAACCCCTCACATAGGTATAATAATATATTTCCATGTAATAAAGGTCAATATTAATAAGACCTAGCAATAAGGAAGAATAAGTCCAATGTAAGAAGACCTAATAAAAGGTTCTTCTTCTAGAAGGATCTTCCTCTAGATTGTTCTTTTGATAGACATATTTAGTATAAATAGGAGTCGAGGGTATGAGAAGTTTGTCTTGGATATTATTGTAAAATAGCTCTGCTCTACTAGAGGTTGCCCCCTCGAAGAGGCAAGTGAACATTTCTCTCAGTAATCAACGTGCTCTTTTTGGTGTTATTATGGTATTATTGTGATGTTGTTATGGTTATATCATTGTTTATTTTCTATTTCTCGCTAATTATTTCTTTTCGGCATACTATTTTATATCTAGAATATTACGAGTGGTATCAGAGCACCTTCCTCGACATAAAATTGTGGGTTAATTTTTTTTCAGGGTATAGACATACTCTGATGTCTTTAAGCTACAAATATTTGTCGTTATGCGCATAAACTTGCGGTCGGGGATTCATACATGCAAGAAATACAAGTGGTACTTAAGCGCACATATCTTGGCCACCCTTGTAATCCCTATTAGTACCCCTTTGAGTGGTAGCGCATCGGACATCACTTGTATACAGATCGACCTAGATCTCCTGAAGCCCTCCATAGATAAACCAATTGACCGCCTAACTTCTATAGTGCCACTGAGAACAACACTTGGGAAGATACTCTCTAGCACCTGGGTAGTCGGGTAGTACAGCTAAGGGTACATTCTAGCCTCCTTAGTTGGTGCCCTGAGATATTGGGTCGAGTACTACTGTTGGACCCCGCACATATAGCAGAGAGTTATAGAATAGGGAAAACCCTTGTCTATAGAACCCTTTAATACCCTGACACTTGGGAAGGAAACATAAATAGAACCAATAAGATCTATTGTCATGCTACAGTATATTTTGCATTCTGGTTGCAAAATTACTACACATTTCTTCCTATTAATCATTTGGGCATTTTTTCACTGCAGTATTCTTCAGGACGAAGTATAACTCCATAGGAGTAAAAAAAAATGAGTATAGTGGTCACACCGGCACACTTATTTGGGACCTATTCCATTTTATTCCCATTTTCTCCCTGATCGCAGTCATACCCTTCATTTTTAATCCTTTTTGTTTCATTGGACCTGACCCCTTCCTAGATTCCCTATTTTTTCTCCTATCCCATTATATTTCCCTATAAGCCCTGATCGTCGTGGTACCTATCACTTCTAAGTCATTTTTTTGTGGTACCACCCATCCATTTTTTCCTTACCCACACTTCCCCTCTCCAAATGGCCACCACTCGCAACCAAGATCTCCAAAATTCCATCAATCAAGCCCATGTCTAAATTGAACATCTCACATCTCAACTGGATTCCACCAATTCCCGCATTGACACCTTGGAAGCCAACCTCAAAACCCAATTAACCTCCCTCCAATCTATTGTCAATCAATTTTTGAACCTCCTTATGGTTCCTTCTTCATTAGCACAACCCGATGCAGGTGATTCCTCTTAGTCTCCACAGTTTCACTCCAACTCCTTTCATTGTGAACCCCATATTCCTCGCATAGAGGTCAATAAATTTGATGGCTCTGATCCTACAAGTTGGGTCACTCAAATGGAGCATTATTTTTATCTGCATGGTATTACTGACGAGTTGGACAAACTTCACTATGATGTCCTCTATCTAGATCCTGAATGGTGGCAATGGTGGCAATGGCCCAAAAATTTGTTAATGCTTAATCTATTATTAGAGCTCTTTGCATTTCAATAAATAACAATAGCATAATATAGGATCACTGAGAAATACACAATCAAAAGAGACACATCATTTATCTTGGGAAAACCTCATGGGGGGAGAAAACCCAACAAAACTTCCTTATTATAGATAGCCAATACAATGCCAAGAGATAACTCAAACAAATACATAAAGTTCTCTCCCAAGGATGTGCCTCTCTCACTCTCTCTTCTTAAACTGCAGTTCTGAAACTTGTCTCTCAATGAACAAGTAAGTGTGTCTCTAAGTGAGGTGCTAGCCTCCTTATTTATACCATTATGGCATGTGTGGAAGTGTCTCTTCACTAGCAGGGTTGACTTCTCAATCTGGGTGGTTATAACCATCTTTAATATATTCTGGGGATGACTTCATATTCTACCTATTACTATTATATTTTGACCAATCTGCAAAAGGGGATTTGGTCCTTTACAATAGACGACATGATCAATCTACAAAGGGGATTGATCCAATGAATAATATATCAATAATAATTAGAATACACTTTGCAGTTACATTGTTTCAACACTCCCCCTTAACAATAAGGGTATTCTATAACAACATCGGGTGAGAGAGAGGACTACATCAACAACAACACCATGAGGAAAACATCATCAATATCATCTTGGAACACTGAATGGCGTATCTATAAATAATCGAAAGTTTTCTTGTTGACAACATCGTCATTCTCAAAGGAATGCAATCATCATCTGCATCAATATGGATTATTATAAAACTAATACATCATCATCACAGCATGAGGCTGGCTCATTATCACAATACTGAACTGGCTTTACGTCACAACTATCAAGCTTGGAAGCACAGTACTTGTCTTTCTTTACGTCACAACAATCAAGCTGGAAGCAAGATACTATATTGGCTTTACATCACAACTATTAAGTTGGAAGCATAGTACTATTCTCATCTCATCGTCTTGCTTTACGTCACAATAATCAAGTTGGAAGCAAGATACTAAACTGGCTTTACGTCACAACTATCAAGCTGGAAGAATAGTACTAGTCTCATCTCATCGTCTTGCTTTATGTCACAACAATCAAACTGGAAGCAAGATACTAGATTGTCTTTATGTCACAACTATCAATATGGAAGCACAATACTAGTCTCATCTCATCGTCTTGCTTTACGTCACAACAATCAGGATGGAAGCAAGATACTAGACTAGCTTTACATCACAACTATCAAGTTGGAAGCACAGTACTAGTCTCATCTCATCACAACACTACTCCCCCTTTTGAGGAAGGTCCTTTCGGACTATACCAAGCTTATTTCGAAAGTGCTCAAAATTTACACAAGATAGAGGCTTGGTCAATACATCAACAACTTGTTCATTCGTGCTAATGTACTGGAGCTTTAGAGATCGTCTCTACACCATGTCACCGATGTAATGATATCGGATATTTATGTGCTTCTACCTATCATGGAATACAAGATTCTTTGTCATCTTTATGCAGCTCTGGTTGTCACATAGGATCGTGGTTGCTTCCATCTCTAGGTTAAATATACTGGTCAAAAACTTTCTAAGCCATATAGCTTTGTAGCTAGTAGAACACGCATCAATGTATTCTGCTTCCATTGTGTTGAGAGCAATGCTAAATTGCTTCCTACTCTACCATGAGATCATGGTTGATCCCAAAATGAAACAACATTTTGAAGTGCTCTTCCTATCAGAGACACTTCCTAGCTAATGTGAATCAGTGTACCCACTAAATGTGAAATCATGATCTCCATCATAACTGAGACCGCAATCTAATGTACCCTTAAGGTAACTCATCACATGTTTTGTAGCCACTGGGTGAACATGTCTGGGTTCTACCAGAAAATGACTCAAGGTGTTCACAAAAAAACAAATATTTGGTCTATTGTTTGTCAGGTACATTAGCGATCCAATAATTTTCCTATACAATGTGGAATCAATCAATTCTGACAAAGTGTCGACCAACAACTTCAGCTTCATTTCCATGGGTGTATTCATGGAATTACACTCTAACATGTCGAATCTCTTTAGGATTTCAACTACATACTTCCCTTAGTTAAGGAAGATCGTCTTTGGACTCTACCATATCTCAAGACCTAAGAAATAATGCATTAGGCCAAGGTCTTTCATCTCAAATTCTGAGGCAAGCCTCTTCTTACATTCAGTGATGAGATTTTCTTCTCTAGTTAAGAATAATTCATCTACATACAACAATAATATCACTGACTCATCGTTCATAACCTTGAAGTAAAGGTTATAATCTTCTTTACTCTTGGTAAATCCCAATCTCATTAGGAAATTATCTATTCAACCAAGCTCTAAGAGCTTGCTTCATCCCATATAGAGCCTTCTTTAGCTTCCAGACATGAGACTTCCTGTCTTCAACTTAAAATCCTTGAGGTTTCACTATATACACTTCTTCTTCGATGACACCATTTAGGAAAGCTATCTTTACATCCATCTGGTGTAACTTCCACTTCATCTTAGATGCAAGGGATATGATGGTTTTGATCAAAGTGTATCTAGATACAAGAGCGAATGTCTCTTCATAGTCAATGCCATCCTTTTGAGAAAAGCTACGAGCGAAAAATATTGCTTTATACTTCTCAATACTTCCGTTAGCAACATGTTTTATTTTGAAAATCCATTTGGAAGATACCACATCCTTAATCTTTAGTCTGGGAACTATTTCCCATACATTGTTCTTTATTATGGATTGGTATTCTTCTGTCATGGCATCTGCCCATTCTTTCTTATGAATGGATTCTTCAAATAAATTAGGCTCTTTCTCTAGGAGATCACACATCAAATCCATATAACTAGAGAATGGCTTAGGTCTCTTCACCTGTCTCGTGGTTGCTTCGAGAACACCATACTTATCTCCATCTTGAATAATCTCTCTTTCCCAAGATGGATTTCTCTTATGGGAGATTGTCATCTGAGAAGGTTCTTGAAATTATACTATGTCATGATCTTCTAGAGTTTCCTCATCAAGGGAAGTTACCACTTCCCTCACTAGTTTTGCATCTCTGGGAAGCTCCCTCATTGATTCTGCAAATTTGGGGATTACGAGTTACTCTTCATATACTTCTTCAAGATGACATCTTCTCGATTTCTTGAGGATTGCATCTTCATCAAAGGTCACATCCCTTCTGATATCAATGTGATGGTGACCTGGTATACAAATCCTGAAGGCCTTGGAGACCTCACAATATCCCACAAATATCCCTTCTTTCCTGATTGCTCCAGCTTGTATCTCTTCTCTTTTGGAATATGTATAAATATTAGGTAGCCAAATATTTTGAGATGGATTACCTCTGATTTCTTTCTGGTGAACATCTCTTCCAGGGTCTTGAAACCAAGTGCACTATGGGACAATCGGTTTTACACATATACATCTATCATTGCTTCTTCTTCCCATAAGTATATTGGAAGATCTTGATCATGGATCATGGTCTTCACTAATTCCATTATCCTTCTATTCTTTCTTTCTACCACACCGTTTTGTTGAGGATTGTAGGGAGTGGTGAGCTCCCTCTTGATCTTGACATCTTTGCAGAAGTTCACAAACTCTTTTGAGGTGTATTCTCCTCCATTATCTGACCTGAGTATCTTGATCTTTCTTTCAGAAATATTCTCTATCAAGGCTTTGAATTCCTTGAATTTACTGAAAACTTCATCTTTTTATTTCAAAAAGTACACCCAGGTCTTACGAGAATAATCATCAATAAAAGATACATAGTGTACATACCCACTGATGGAGGATGATGGAATTGGGCTACACACATCTGAATGAATGAGTTCTAGGACTCCTTCTTCTTTGGTGTCTCTTTTCAGAAAAGGGTTCTTGATGTTCTTACCTTGTGCACATCCATTTCACATGCCTTCATGGTCAACCTTGAGTTTTGGTAGACTTGTGACTTCTTTGCATACGTAAGGTAGTGCCTTGTAGTTGATGTGGGCTAATCTTCTATGCCAAAGTTCACATAGATTCTCAATAGCATGGGTCATGGCAGCTTCTGAGTGACCCTTTAGCTTATACAAGCCACCTTATTCTTTCCCAATGATGATTGCTTATTTTAAAGTTTCTCCTTTAGTACGTTTCCTTCTGCAACCTTCACTATAGATTCCTCAGGGTTATTACCTGTGACCTGAAACAAGGTCAACAAAACAAAAAGCAAGAATAATATCATTTTGATAATATAAAGCAATAGCACAAACAATCATCACAGTAGTGCCTTTAGAGCTATCACTTATAACTTGTCTGAATCAAACATTAAAGTTAAGGAATACAATATGAAATGAGGATAACATTCTCATAGTGTTGTGATCAAACATTCCTCTAGGGAAACCTGGAACTAACACAAGAGATTTCTCCTGGAACCTGGAGTCTTGTCCTTGAGTGTGGTGCTACTTTCCTTCCAAGTCTTCTTTACTCAAGATGAAAAGTGTTTTCTTCAACCTGTATTTTGTACCAGGACAATATGCTCTCTTTGACAGATGGTTAGGTTAGAGAATAAACTCTATGATATCTACTTTAATCCATCTAATAGTTTGATCATAGATTCAACATGAAACATTGAACAAAATAATGTCATAAAATATAGATGCATCTCAAAATAATCAAACCTGAGTTGCATTATTATTTTGAATGTGTTGGATCTTGAGATCCTTCTGGATATATGGCAAGAGATCCCTTCTCCTGCAACTACTCTTTAAATTTTAACCATTTAAACATATGTGAGTACATACCTCTGATAGCATTTGTAAGTAGTGGCACCATCTGACAACAACGATAACCATTACCAACTCTTGAAAATTTCAAGGGTGACTGCAACTGGTACCATGACTGATACTTCAACTGGTATTGCAACCGCAATTGATATTGCAACTACAACTGTAACTTAGGGTTTTATGAGAAAACCCTAATTTTTCAAACTTCAAATTTTGAAATTTTGATCCAGGGGATAGATGCACTGAGCTGAGGCAAGTAAGCTAGTGTAGTCAGATTTATGACAATCCAAATTTTACCCCCTCAAACTTGATCTGCGGATTTTTGGACTGGTTCTTCTGGTTCTTCTAGTACTTTTGGTACTCTGGTACTTCTGGTACTTCTGGTAATTTGGTTTTATGGTACTTTGTGAAACTAGGGTTTCAATTTTCAGGAGATCTATCCACTGAAAAGTTGCGTCGAGGATGCCAAAGTGATCCTTAAGGAAGGGAACACTTTTCTAGATGGTTTTAGGGCTGAAATACCTCACCAAAAAAAGCCCTAATTTACATGTATTACAACAGTGACGTTTTTCACTCTCTTGTGAAAGATTATCTCTTCAGTTTAGCTCTGAAACCATGTTAATGTTTAAGCTATTATTAGAGTTCTTTGCATTTCAATAAATAACAATAGCATAAGATAGGATCACTGAGAAATACACAATCACAAGAGACATATCATTTATCTTGGGAAACCCTCGCGGGGGAGAAAACCCAGAGATAACTCAAACAAATATAAAAAGTCATCTCCCAAGGATGCGCCTCTCTCCCTCTCTCTTCTTCAATTGCAGCTCCGAAACTTGTCTCTCAATGAACAAGTGAGTGTTTTTCTAAGTGAGGTGCTAGCCTCCTTATTTATACAATTCTGGCACATGTGAAAGTGTCTCTTCACTAGTAGGGTTGACTTCTCAATGTGGGTGGTTATAATCACCTTTAATATATTCTGGGGCCGACTTCTTATTCTTCCTATTACAATTATATTTTGACCAATCTGCAAAAGGGGATTTGGTCCTTTACAAACACTGACATGATCAATCTTCAATGGGGATTGATCCAATGAATAATATATCAATAATAATTAGAATACACTTTGCAATTACATTATTTCAACAAAATTCATGTCAGGGGTATATTTCTTGGACCCAGTTTGTTGCTAAGCTCTATGCCTACTTTGATACTGATACCCACTATCTAGGTCAATTGACCAAGTTGAAATAGTTAGGCATAGTGGAATACTTCATCATTGCTTTTGAGAATTTGTCCTTTCAAACAGAGGGCATGTCAGATGCGTTCTTTCGGTAATTCTTTATCAGTGGTCTCAAGGATGAAATACGATCCCAGGTTCTCATGGCCTGCCCTCCCACTTGGTTGGAAGCTACTCAATGTAACAGATCGACTGAGGATGAAAACAGATCGACTGAGGATTGGTCATCGGACAATTACAAAGTGCAGAATAAGAAGTCAGCCCTAGCAGTTATAATGGAAGACCCAGAGTGAGAGGTCAGCCCTGCCAGATTGTGACCTTTCACATGTGCCAGTTTGATATAAATAAGAGGCTAGTGCCTCACTTCTAACACACAACTCACTTGCTCATTCTCTTATGAGGCAAGCTGCAATTACCAGTTGGAGAGAGGAGAAGAAGGGTGGTTCATCTCTTGGGGATGACTTTTTGTATTGGTTTGAGTTATCTCTTGAACATTGTATAAGCTATTTATGATAAGGAAGTTTTTGCTGGGTTTTCTTCCCCTAGAGGGTTTCCTAGAATAAATGTTGTGTCTCTTGTGAATGTGTATTTCTCAGTGATCTTGTTCTTATGATGCTCTTATCTATTGAAATGCAAAGAACTATAATAATGTCATAAACATTAACAAGTTGCACATTGTAAATACACTAAAGAGATTTGGGACAATCTTCGAAATATTTATGAAGGAGATACAAAAGTCAAAGAAACAAAGCTTCAAACTTACAGAGGATAGTTTGAACATCTAAAAATGAAGGAAGATGAGAATATTGCAGCCTACTTTTTACGAGTCGATGAAACAATCAATGAAATCATAGGATTGGGAGAAGAAATCGAAGAACTTGTAATTGTTAAAAAGGTACTAAGATCTCTTCCTATGATATTTAACCCTAAAATATCAACACTAGAAGAAAGATCAGATCTAAACTCAATAAGAATGGATGAACTGCATGGAATCTTCACAACATATGAAATGAGAAATGAACAGGAAAATCCATATGTAAAAGAAGAAACCTTCAAAGCATCCAAAAGATCAAAGAAAAATAAAAATAAACAAGAAGAATATAGCATCAACAATAACGTCTCAGAAGATGATGAAGAAGTGGCCAACTTTGTCAAAAGACTGAACAAGGGAAACAACGGTAGGTATAGAGGTAAGATTCCTTTAGTTTTTTTTTAATTATGATGGTATTGGTCATTTTGCTAACAAATGTCCTTATAAGGAAAAGAGAAATGATGAAGGTTACTCAAAAGAGAAACACACATATAAAGACAAACGAACTACAAAGAAAGTTTTCAAGAAAATCTTATGCACCAAAGAAGACATCTTATCATCAGATGAAGATGAAGTCAGTGACAGTGAGACAGGAAGAGTTCTATTCATGGCAATAAAAGACTCTGACAAAGAAGACTCCGAAGAAGAATATGAAGAAGTTGAAGAAGAATGTGAAGAAGTCAAAGGAGAAATTGAAGAGATAAAATTTGACTTTTGAGAAGAATTAAAGTGTTCCATAGAAGTTATCAGAAGAGAAAATAAGAAGAACAAGAAAATACAAGCAAGACTAGACAAGAAAGAAAACACTCAAGAACTAGAACAAATGATCACAAAATCAAAGGTTCAAATAGAAGAAGATAAAATAATTGAAGAAGCACTGAAAGAACAACTAGATGAAAAGGATAGGATCATTGGAAACTTGGAAGTAGAGACTGTGACATTAAGAAAGGATATTCAAAAGAAAAATATGCACAATAGCTCAAAAGTTTTGGATGACATTATCAACAGTCACAAATCTCATTTTGACAAGACTGGACTTGGATACAATCAGACAAAAAAGGGATCAAGCTCCAAAACAACAGGGAAAGAAACATATCCAAAAATCTATGCAGAAACAATCAAAGAGGATATGAAGATATACAAGGAATATTACAGGGACATTCATCCACTGAAAAGATTTAGATTTAAGAATCAACAATTGACAGATAGGCCTCAAGAAGAAGAAGGATTCACAAGAGCACCCCCTTTCAAAAAATCATCAACTCCTAGGTATCAAACTATATTTTTCGGTTTATGTTATGCATGTAATAATTTTGGACACAAAGTTGTGAATTGCAGAGCTAACAACAGGAACAATAACTAGTTTGAAAGTAATACAATAAGGGGTTATCCAAGAAGGCCTAGTGAAACACAAAGAAGAAGTTACAACAGGTTTGAATCTTTGAGCACTGAAGTGGAATGTTACAAATGTAACAATTTTGGACATATGGCAAAATATTGCAGAATGATAGTCCCTCCTAAAGAATGAAAATAGAATAACAACAATCACAGACATTAACCTCAGAAAAGAACATGGATAAGAAAGCAGGATCAATATAGCAATGAAGAATGCACACTCTCCCTACAATCTAAGAAAAATAAACGTGGTTGGTATGTTGACAGTGGATGTTAAAAACACATGATAGGTGATAGAGACAAGTTTCTTATATTATGAAAGGAAAGATATGGATCAATCTTCTTCGGAAATGAGGATTCAACCAAAATCATTGGAAAAGGCACAGTCCAAATTGGGAACAAGAATGAAAAGGAAGAAAATGTTCTACTAGTAGAAGATATGAAACATAATCTTCTAAGTGTGAGTCAAATGTGTGACCAAGGTCATAACGTTACTTTCGATTCAAAATAGTGTGAGATAAGAAGATAAGGTTTAGGGAAATTGGTCTCTATATCTGCAAGAAGAAATTGGAAATGAAAAGTGTTGTCTAGGAAAGGAAGATGAAATTTATCTATGGCACAGAAGAATGAGTCATATACATTTTGATAACCTTGTCAAATTCAACAAAAGAGAAGCCATCAGAGAAATGTCCTAGATCACAAAACCAACCAACAATTTATGCAAGCATTGCCAACAAGGAAAGAAAACAAAGACCAGGTTCAAATCAAAGGAATATTCAATGACAAGACCACTAGAAATTGTGCATACTGATCTAGTTGGACCAACTAGAATAGAGGGCTTAAAAGGTGAGAAATACTTTGTGTTATTAGTTGATGATTATACAAGAATGACTGCAATTTTCTTTCTCAAGAATAAGTCAGAAGATTTTGAAAACTTCAAGATCTACAAGGAAATGGTTGAAAATGAAATGGATTCAAAAATCAAATGCTTGAGATCTGATAATGGAGGAGATTTCACCTCAAATGAATTTATGGACTACAACAACAATCATGGAATAAAAAGGCAAATCTTCGTTGCTAGGACACCTTAGCAGAATGGAGTTGTTGAAAGAAAGAAAAGGACAGTACATGAAATGGCTCAAACAATGTTAATGGATTCACAATTGACAAATATGTTTTGGACATAGGAAGTGCATACAACAGTTCACATTCAAAACAAAGTAATGCTCAGAAACAACACTTACAAAACTTCTTATGAACTCTGGAAAGGAATACCAACAAATGTAAAGAACTTCAGAGTCTTTGGAAGCAAATGCTATATCAAAAGAGAAGATGGAGGAATGAGAAAGTTTTATTGTCATGTGGACAAATGAGTACTTGTTGGTTACTCAAGTACAAGGAAAGCATACAAGTGTTACAATCTAATATTGAACAAAGTTGTGGAAAGTATCAACGTAACAATTGATGAAAAAAGGCAGACCATAATCAAAGGAAGAAGAAAATAGATCAATGAAATAACCCTTAGAAGAAGAATCAGAAGATGAAAAATAAGTAGAAGATGAAGATGAAGAGAATCCTACAGAAACAGAAGAGCAATTTCAGCATGTGTCTCCAAAGACACCTAGCATACAAGTACAGAAGAATCATCCTTCAGATCATATTATCAGAAACAAAGATGCAGTAGCTGAGACTAGAAGAAAAATCCGTTCACCAGAACAAACACACTTAACGCTCTTATCTACAATTGAACCAAACTGTTTCGAAGAAGCCAATAAGGATGAATTTTGGAATAAGGCCATGGATGAAGAATTGGATCAAGTAGAGAAAAATGACACTTGGGAACTGGTTCCAAGACCAAAGAATAGAATGTGATCAACACAAAGTGGGTCTTCAGGAATAAATTGAATGAAGATGGAAAAGTTACAAGGAACAAACCTAGATTGGTATGTAAAGGATATGCACAAGTGGAAGGAATCGACTTTGAAGAAACATTTGCCCCAGTTTCCAGAATGGAAGCAATCCATTTTCTTTTAGCTTATGCATGCTCCAAAAATATTAAAATGTATCAGATGGATGTAAAATGAACATTTTTGAATGGGAAACTTGAAGAACTTTACATTGAACAACTAGAAGAATTTTAGTTGTCAGAGAATGCAGATTATTTGTACAAATTAAAGAAGGCCTTCTGTGGTCTAAAACAAGCTCCTAGAGCATGGTACTCTAGACTGGATAAATATTTACAACAAGCAGAGTTCAGAAAGGGAAGTGAAGAAAACAACCTCTACATCAAGGTAAGTCAAGGTAATATTTTATTAATTGAAGTTTATGTTGATGATATTATTTTTGGTAGTGATGATGACAGGTTAAGCCAAAATTTTCAAAGGATATGCAAAATGACTTTGAAATGTCATTACTTGGAGAACTATCCTTCTTTCTGGGACTTCAGATACATCAAAGAAACCAAGAAATTTTTATTTCTCAAACCAAGTATATTAGATAAATGCTAAAGAGGTTTGGAATGGAATATTGCAAACCAATTATCACTCCCATGCAAACTAGTTGCAAGTTGAGCAAAGGTGATGATTTGAAGTCTACATATCAGAAGCAATATAGGTTAATGATTGGTAGCCTACTATATGTGACAACATCCAGACCAGATGTAATGCAGGCAGTTGGACAAGTGGCACAATTTCAAGCAGCACCAAAGGAATCACATGTATTAGCAGTAAAGGGGATTTTCATATATCTCAAAGGAACATAAGAGTTTGGATTATGGTATCCAAAAGGAAAGGATCTATCACTTGTTGCCTACACAGATGCAGATTGGGTAGGTTATTTTGATGATTGGCAAAGCACCTGTGGAGCAACATTCTACTTGGGTGAGTGTTTAGTATCATGGCTAAGCAAGAAACAATCATCATTATCCTTATCTACAGCCGAGGTAGAGTATATTGCAACAACATCATGTTGTACATAGGTTATTTGGATGAAACAAACTCTAACAAATATATAGGTTGAGTATGATGAGCCCATTCCAATCTATTGTGATAATACAAGTGCCATCAATATCTCAAAGAACCCGGTGATTCTCTCCAAGATGAAGCACATTCCAATCAAGTATCACTTTCTGCAGGAGCATGTTGCAGAAAAGAACATCAAAGTTGAGTATGTAGGCACAAAATAACAAGTGGAAGACATATTTACAAAGCCACTTCCATGGGAAGCCTTTGAATATCTTCGCCGGAGACTTGGAGTTATTTCTACTCCAAAATGAATTCTTTTTGAATGCTCATATTATATGTATTAGATGTACACGAAGAAGCACCATAAGAGGATAGTTCAGTCAGGGGGAGCAGCCCCGAATGTAAATATACCTTTTCCATTGATGAAAAAGGGGGAGAGATTTATCATATGCAGAGGACAGAGGCGTGGTTCCAGGGGCATCATGAGTGATATGATTTCAGTATTACATCAGAGTGTTGCCATCAATTCCAAAGGGGAAGATTGTTGATAAAGGTTGGTTGTCATTGATGTCAACCCTTGAAGAAAGCCCCACAACACAAATGTTTGGGTAATGGACCCAAGTTTGTTTGATGTAAATATGACTCATTATTTTCTTTTCATGGTTGATAATAATTACAAATGGATGAACTTCAAAGTTGTCCCCTTATGGTGAAAGCCCTCATGGGAATACGCTTTGCAGATTGAGTTATCCTATAAGTATGGGAAGAGAACCCATGATTATTTGGAATAATGAGATAAAGGTCAGTGAATTTGTCAGTGAAACTATCCTATATGGATATTTCTTTTCATGCCATTTTTGGTGGTATGTGGAACATCATGTAACTCCTCATGGTTAGAGAGTTATGAGAAGTTGGAGAACCCAGGTTTGGGTAATGGACCCAAGTTTGTTTGATGGATAATCATAGGATTTTTGATATATTTTTAGGTACTACTATTCTATATGTATATTACATGTCATTCCATTTCTTGTGGTATGTGGAACGTCACATAACTCCTCACGATTTGAGAGTTACGACCTTACGAAGTTGGAGGACCCTCATATGTCATCTAGAAGCCCCAAAAGGTCAAAGTAGTCAAAGTGGTTTAAGATATTTTGGAAGGTAAATAATAAAGTGAAGTGATAAGTTTACTATAATTAAAAATGACTACAAAAAAAATTATTTAAATAATAAATTGAATGGAGAAATTAGAAGTGGGTTAACCCTAAAATAAGGAAAGTGGGCAAAGTGACCTAGAAGATGTTTTTGAGGAAGCTACTTGGAGAGAATAAATAAGAGGAAAGGCTCTCTCATTTTAAAACACACTTGAGCATATTGAATATCTATAGGTGTCTGAGGTATCTAAATGATATCTAAGCCAAATTTCTAAGGAAAGGTGAAGAAAAGAAGGCCTAAATTCAAGGAAGGATAAATTCCTTTGATGATGCTTTCTAAGGTATGTTATTTACATGTCATCTCACCATTTTCACAATAAAGTTTTTTCTAGAATGATTAAGACCATGCAATTGATATTCCATTGAGGAAACATATCCATGTATCTTGTGGGTCATTGTATTTTTGGAGTTACACTCCGTGGAAAATAGGGTTTGTGGCTAGTCATGAAACTAGTCTAAAACAAGTGTTTCAGGTAAAAATGCCATAACTTCTTCCTAACAGATCCAAATTGAGTAATACCAAATATTTTTGTTATATTATAGTCTTTAGTATGTTGTGTAATATTTTTATATTGATTCAATAAACATTTTGTGTGGGGCACGCTCTACAAGGTCACTCTCTAGAATAAGCCAGAATTCAAGAAGGTATGCCATTTTTGCTATAACTCTTTTTATGAGAGGTTCCAAGAAGTGAAACCCGGAGGAATTTCATAAAACACACTGAAGAACATTTTTTATCAGTTTCATATCTTTATTCATTACAAGTACATTTTTTTTATTATTTCAAGTTAGGGTTGTTGACTAATCCAAAACTAGTCATGTGAGACTAAAGAAATGTTTGATGAAAATGCTAGTCTCTTGTTGTTAAAGTTAAGGAAGGTTGGTAGGTATGCGTTCATATACACCAGGTGTATTATAGAGTTACAAATCATATTTGGATGATGAAATTGATGAGGGATTTTGGTTAAGGTACATGTTGGGTACATGGTTGAGACAAGTAGTTGATGAGTTGGCACATACATGAGGTGTATAGTTGATGATGTTGGTACATATTGATGAGTCATAGTTGGTGTGAAGTTGATGCATGATTGGTACATAATTAGTACATGGTTGGAGGCACTTGTTAGTATTATTGTGGACACATCGTTTATGGATGATGTAGCACACTTGCCTTGGTAGATCTAATTTGGTTGATAATATAGATGANTCATTGAATATCTATTTTTGTGAAAGTTTATTTGGGAAGGTATTATTGCTAGAGAAAAATTGCAGCAGAAAAAGTGCGGCAATAAAAGTGTGGCAGGAAAACTGCGGCAGAAAAAGTGCGACAGAAAAATCATGGCAGAAAAATCACAGCAGAAAAAGTGCAGCAGAAAAAGTGCAACAGAAAAAGTGTGGCAGAAAAAGTGCGACAGAAAAATCACGGTAGAAAAAGTGCGGTAGAAAAATTGCGGCAACAACATGGTTGGGGTCTATTTACGAGAGATATGGCACATCTTGTTTGAGGTATGTTTTGTGAGCTAGGGTTTAGCTCTTGAGATGGTATTGGATGTTCAATATTGTTGCATATATCAGATTTGTTGAGGAATACAGTTGGTAATTTTTTGGGGGTATTTGGCATATGGGTATTGGTATTTTGGTTGTGATGTGTTTCTGAATTTGTTGGTTTAGCTTGAGGCTACATAACAATGAGGTTGTGGCACATGGTTTGATGTAAGGTTTTATGGTATTTGGTTTATGGATAGAGTGATGAATTGTTAAATAACTTTTGATGGTTATATTGGTCTATGTCTTTGGTATATGGTTGAGGTACATGTTGGGTACATGGTTGAGACAAGTAGTTGATGAGTTGGCATATACATGAGGTGTATAATTGATGATGTTGGTACATATTGATGAGTCATAGTTGATGTACAGTGGATGCATGATTGGTACATACTTGGTACATGGTTGGAGACACTTGTTAGTAGTATTGTTGACACATCGTTTATGGATGATGTAGCATATTTGTCTTGGTAGATTTGATTTGGTTGATAAGATTGATGAGACATGTTGTGGTGATAGATTGTTTTGACAAGTTATTTGTATAGGTTTGGTGCATGGTTGATGCACTTGTTGATGGTATAGGTTGAGGTACAGGTTGATGCATGGTTGATGCATGGTACATGTTGGTTCAGGTTATTGGTACAAGTTGTTTGGTGTAGGTTTATTGGTACAGGTTATTACAGATTATTGGTACAGGTTGACAGTGACAAGTTGACAGTTGCAGTGGTTGATTCAGTGATAGTGACAGGTTGTCTACATTTGGCATTTATATTTTAGGGCGTTTGGACAAGGCAAGGACAGGTGGTTGTAGCCACCTTTCGGTTGTAGTCAGAGAACATAGGGGGTTGTAGCCAGAGAATTGGGGGGTTGGAGCTTCCCTCGGGTTGTAGCCTGAGAAACTAGGGGGTTGGATCCTCCTTTGAGTTGTAGCTGGAAAACAAAGGAAGTTGGTGCTTCCAATGAATGTAATTATTAAAGACATATAAGAAAAAGCATTATGTGGTTTTCTCCCACTTTGGGTTTCCACGTAAAACATTGGTGTACTGTGTATGTGTGTGATTGCTCATTTTTTCATTGTTTATTTACTTTGCAACTACTGGATAATAATTCTACATTGATATAACACTTGAATTCTATGGTGAAAAGGGATTAAATTTCTCTATTACTGATTCACTCCCCCCTCTCAGTAATCCAACAATTGGTATCAGAGCCGGTTCCTTCAGAAAACAATTTAACCACTAGAAGGAGATCATGGATTATTCTGAGAATGGATTACCAATGTTTAATAGTCAGAATGGTTTTAAGTATGAGATGTAGAGCAGAAGGATGATAGTATTTTTACAAGCACGGGGACATTATATTTGGCTATCAGTTTTTACAAGATAGGATAGTTCAAAAAGGGAAAAGACTGCAGCCAAGAAGGAATTGAAGAAGAATAACAAAATAGCAATGGATTGCATTTGGGAAGGATTACCTAATTCGGTAAGAGAAAAGGTTGGTAAATGTTAATCAGCCAAAGAACTTTGGGATAAGTTACATGAAATATATTCTTCACCCATCGCAGATTCAGAAAATTCCAAAGAAGATGTAGATATAGATCAAGAAGAATTATGTTCACCATGTCAAACAGATTCAGAAGATGAAGAGTACATAATCACCAGAGGTATATTGTTTTGCTTTAATTGTGAAAAACATGGACAAATTGAAATAGAATGCCATGAAGGAAATGAGACAGAAAAAATAATTGAAAAGGAAGACAATTATGAAGCAGAATTGATTAGTGCTTTAGATGAACTAAGAGAATAAAACAAGTCACTCAAGAAAGAATTTATGAAACAAAAGGAAAATGTTCACATTTTTGAATAAGCCCAACAAGTCATCGAGAACTTAAGAACTCATCTAGAATAATCCAGAAAGATCGAAGAAAATATTGAATATCAAAAGCAGTATTTGAAAGCCAACATAGAAGCACAGAAGGAAGAAGCAGAAATGAGAGAGAATATATTAACAGAACATCTTAAGGAAGGAACTAACAATCTAAACTAGCTTGAGGCAGATTTTGGTCAATAAGAGAAAGGACTTGAAGAATAAATAATCACATTAAAAATTTTATCTTGAAGAAGTGAAAAGAACAAAAGAAGTCATGAAGTCTCAGATAATGAAGAAAGAAGAAGAGGTTGAGAAACTTGAAGAAGAAGTTGTCACATTGAGAAGTAAAATTATCAAGCTCAACAAGAACATTGAAGAGACAAAAACATCCACATCAATTATAGAGAATGAAGAGAAGCACTCTAGGTTGCTAGAAAAGAAGAATGAAGAAAATATAAAGAGTTATGCAGAAGTACTCAAAGGAAGGAATCATAGTCAACCAGAATCTAAAAAACTATTGAAGATACACCTTCAAGAAGACCATCCATGTTCAAGACAAAAAGAAGCTTCAATCATGATCATGATCAGTCAAGGAAAAAATTCAGAAGGACTATGAAACAAAGAAGATCATTCACTCCCAGGTATGCAAATTTATTTTTTGGTCATTGTTCTTATTGTACTAACTTTGGACATAAAGTTGCAGATTGCAGGGATTATAAAATAAATGTTCAAGAAAGAAATGCCTATGTGGCCCCACGTAACATTGAATGTTACAAATGTCATAAATATGGACACATAGCTAGTGATTGTAGAAGCATGATCGATACTTCCATGAAAGAGAACATTGGTATCAGATGTAAGAAATTATGGATAAGAAAACACGAAGAATAGGTGAACAAAGACCAGGTCCCAGAGATCGCAAGATTGGCAATAAAATGAGATGAAGAAAATTCTACAGAGAAAAAGAAAGATGTCAGATATAGAAACGTTTTGAAAACAACTGAAAGAAAAGAAGGACAGGTAAATAAGGAACATGTTCAATAGATTGTACTTTCAGGAATTGTAGTGAAAGATGAATCCACGGACAGAAAGAAAGAGGTCAGAGCTCAGAGATATGATGAATCTACCAATGAAGATGATGATGAATACACATCAGAGCAAG
>JASDQU010587491.1:0-12540 GCA_032191745.1 Picea mariana | reverse complement strand
GTTGGGTGGGTAATATTTTTTGGTCTTTACTTGTGAAAATATGTATGATCTCATGTTGCAGTAGAAGGTGTGTTTTATTTTTGTTAAGGAAATCAGAAAGGTATAGTTTTTATTGGCCAATGCAAATTACAATACCCTTCTACTTTTTCAAACCATTTGAACTTGTTATTCATAATAAATGAGCCGAACTTATCAAATGATAAATAATATGGTATAAAACATTAACAAAATATGTCTTATAAATAATAAGTTAAGATGTTAGAAGTCACATGAAATTGGAAGTAGAAATCAGAACCAAATTCTGTTTTCATTAAAATATGCCATATAATAATGACACCCTAAAAGTTGGAAGGCCCAAATAAAACAACCTTATTTATACATGGATAAGGGAAATAAACAAAACAATAAATGATTCCTTTCATACCTGTTGAGAAGCATCATTTAGATCATGTTCTAGATCTTGTAATTTTTCTTTTTATAAAGTAATTTTTATGTTTTTTCTAAAAATTCCTTGTCTTCCTCGACAAAAAGAGGCTTTACTCCTCCCCAGTGAATTTCGATAGACTATTAGTAACTAAATGACAAATGCTTTTTGGTTTTAGGTAGTTAATCTGTTTCATAAAAACTTTGAGTATTAGGTAGTTAACTTGTTTCATCAAAGAAAAACAAACTATTAGCATCGGAAGTCACTCCTGGATTGCTTGCAGGAGCAGAGCCCGACACACATTAGTTTAATGTCATGATTTGTTTATAAGGGGTGATAGAATGCAGATAATGGCTATAGGAGGTATCACTCTAACTCAGAGATTGAGTCTAGTACGTAAAGAACAAAGGAGGTCTGGAATCCTAACTTCAGCCAGTGGGTAGATCAAAAGATGGGCAGGTGGAAGACTTAGGAGAAAATGAACAAATGGCTCTAGGAAACTGGCTTGCAGCAGTTTGTAGAGGAAAAACTCTGAAAGTAGGATCCTCCTGGTTCAGGGCTTCAAGAAACTGAATAGAAAACTTGACTGGATCCTCCAATTCCAAGTCATTCAGTGTTAAGGAAATCACAGGAAATGATTTGAGGCTCTGTAACTATTACAGTGATCCATTACAACATCATCCTATAACAGCTACAACTCTACTGGATCCTCCAATTATGAGCTGCTCTAACATAGTGCAAATAAACACATGAAAGGAACTGGCATTCATAAGGCAAGAAGTCTCAAAAGTTCATACATCACCAGAATAACAGTGCTTTATTATAACTTTACAACCGGGAGCTTTGCTCAACCATCGATACTTACAAAATACAAAGACTGAGTTTATATACTCAGGAAAATTTGCCTAATAGAGGCGTGCTCATCGCCCAAGGTTCTGTGTCCCTTCATCCAAATTTGGATGGGATTTCTCTGTCAGACACCACCTTAACTATGCATGGCTCCTACAGGAAGAGTAGTTGAGCCAGTAAATGATGTTTTAGCATGTGTAGACCTCCTCCGGCTAGTCGAGGACTCGACATGGATTTTCTACAAGAAAGGGTACACAGGACCCTCTCGAGCGAACCACTTACCAGACCCTCCATATTTCAAAATTAATGAATGAAGAGAGGTTTCAACCACCCCTTCTTGCTTTCATTTACTCCAAGCGAAGACTAGGATTGAGGTCGGGTTTGATGGCAACTGGAAGTCGTGACAGGTCTCTCTGTGACTGAATTCGGCACTTCGGCTTCCTTTACACAACTCCCCCCTTTTCCAAGTGCCCACGGGCTGTGACAAGGTGCCTACTCCCATGGCGCTTTTCAGCATTCGTGAGTATGTAGGGGATGCTCCTTGCTCCTCAGAATCATGATGAGCGATATGCCAAGACGACTCGATCTAGTGCCGTGCTTCCTCCAAATCTGACGGTTCTAAACTCATCCGACGATGAGGTGGGCCCCAGGTCCTGAATGTTCTCACTACTTTGTGCATCGGGGATGTGAGGAAACTACTTCTTGAGCTTCGAAATCACGATGGGCGAGAAGGCGGGAAGCCTAGTCACGTGCAAGGTGTCCTTTTTTAGATGGACAGATGAGGCTTCTCCTCGATAATGCGGGCCCACCTTTGGGTGCTCTTCATTTTGCCACTCGCGAGTCAGGGACCCTTGGTTCCTTTTCTTCAACTCCCACTTCCGAAGATGGCGATACGGACATGACTCCCTCTTTGGTCAGCGTTCTCCACATCTAACCATTGGCTACGACCCAAGTACTCGCGTCTTTCACTACTCGTGACCTCGCGAGTCAGAGTATCAGACTTTGGCATTATCCCCTTGCGAAGTCCCGAGACGCGATGATCAACGACGATTGACTTTCTCCGGTCGATTTTCGTAACTCGGAATCTCGCGCAACCAAAGGGATATGGTCCTCCCTTTAAAATCACGAACCTTGAGCTCACAAAACAATTGTTGTGCCTATAGTGATCGCGATTGCCACCCCTTGAAAACATTTTGTGCTCTACTTGGCACGACTCGTTCAATCTGCGATTTTCCATCAACTGTTGTTCTAATCTATTGCTGGATCCTTTCCGCTGAAGAATCAAATGATCGCTTGCTTGATTTTAAGTCCGAAAAGGACTTCTTTTATGCGCTGCACTTGGGCGCTCCTCGAGAAACCTGCAGACCTGTGTCTTCCGATGCCGAAGACAAGTAATGTTGCTAACATTAGGCTCCATGGGGGATAGAGTTGTCCCTGTGATGCTCTAAGAACTCCTTCTACAGTTTCAGTCGCCTTTCTGATGGGATATGGAGTCATTATTAGGCCGCAAAAATAAAAATGAAAATGAACTAAGAAACAAAAAGGACCATATTTACAAACAAAAGAGCCATCTGAGACTCAAACAAAACATTTCTTCAGGAAATGCCCATTCACTGGGATGCTGAAAACTTCATCATCTTCTAAACCTTGCAACCTGTATGTGTTATTTGAGAAAGCCTTGGAGATTCTGAAAGGCCCAATCCATAGGGCTTCAAATTTGTCATGCTTTCCCTTGTCTTGCTTAGGAGCATCCCCCTTCAGCACCAGGTCTCCTAAATGGAATCTCTCCTTCTTGGCCTTCTTATCGAAAACCTACTTGATCCTCTGTTGATGATCCTGAATTCTTTCCATTACCTGTTCCCTGACCTGCTAGACTTCCACCAGTTGATGAATTCTTATGATCTTGTCATTTGGCTCTTCTTGATGGTCCTGGAAGAATTTCGCTATGGGAATGGCCAGCTGAGAAGGGAAAACAGCTTTCGCTCCGTACATCAACTGGAAAGGAGAGGTGCCTATAGATCTCTTCGTGGTCACCCGATCAGCCCATAGAGCGAATTTCAGCTTCGAATTCCAAGCCCTTTGGTTGTCTTCCAACATTCTTTTGATGATCCTTATTAGACTTTTGTTTGAGGACTCTGCTAAACCATTACCCTATGGATAATATGGGTTGGAGTGAATCAGTTTGATCCCAAACTGCTCACAGAACTTGGCTAATGGTTCAGACCCGAATGTGGCTATATTATCAGTGACAATCTTATTTGGGTAGCCGAACCTTGTGATGAGGTCCTCCAAGAATCCAATGATCACCTTGTGGGAAGCACTCCTGGTGGGGCTATCTTCAATCCACTTGGTGAAGAAATATATAGTAGTTAGGATCCACCTATACTGACCATTGGAGGGAGGGTGAATTTCGCCAATGAAATCTAGGCCCCACTGCTGAAAAGGCCGTGCAACCACCACCAAATTTAGCGGCAGATACCTAAGCTACTGCTTTCCTGCAAATTTTTTACATTTGATGCAGGCTCTGACTCTTTTGTAGAAATCAATGAACACAGTAGGCTAGTAGTATCCCGCCCTAAGGATTTTATGGGCTGTGGCTCTCCAGAAATGGTGCCCTCCACACATGCTGTTTTGAAATTCAGCCATGATCATCTCAGCCTCTAGTGGACTCATACATTTTAAGAGTGCCCCTAGGGGGTCTTTCCAATATAACACTTGATCGATCAGGTAGTACCTGACTGCTTTTATCTTTAGAGCTCTCGCTTTGCTTCTTTGCAGGCCATCTGGAGGCCGCAGCTCCTACAGAAAGTATATGAGATCCTTATACCAAGGACATTGAGCCAATGGGGGTTCCCTCTAAGGATCTATGTCATATAGTTGATCCTGCTGAATACCTGAGCATTCATTGATGAAACTTATCTCCAAATCTTAGCAGTTTGCTTCAGCCAACAGCTTAGCTAATCCTTTCCCTTTGACCAATTTGGTAGGCCTTATTTCCAGGTCGAACTCTAGGATTTTGGCTATCCATTTACTCCTTTTCCCGTTCATGTTAGGCTGAATAAGAATGTCTTTAACAGCAGCTGAGGGGACATAAGTGATGATATTTGACTGCAAGATGTAGGTTCTAAAGGCTTTGAGAAATTTTATTAGAGCATAAGCTTGCTTCTCCATAGTTTCATACCTGACTTCGACATCCCTCAATGCTCGGTTGAAATATGCAATAGGCTGCTCTAGCCCACTCTCATTTTTCTATAATAGAACAACAACCACTCTGTCAGGTGAGGCAAAGGAGAAAATAAGGAAATTAGAGGAGCTTCAGTCAGGGCCTTCTTGATTTGTTCAAAGGAATGTCGCGATTAAGGGGTCCACCTTACTTCATTCTCTTTCTTTAACATGGTTTTTATAAGCTTTACCTCCTCAGCAAAGTTAGGAACAAACCTCCTTAGAAAATTAATTTTACCGAGGAAAGATTGGACCTCCTTCCTAGACCTCAGGATTGATAAGGCTTGTATCACCTGAACTCTGCTGGGATCAATTCTGACTCCTTCTGCCGATACTATGTGGCCTAGTAACTTTCCCTCCTGTAGGGAAAATAGGGATTTCTTGGGGTTTAATGAAATGCCAAAATTTCTACATTTCAAGAAAAATTTCCTGAGATGGCGACAATGTTCTTTGTCAAATTTTGAAAACACTGTGATTTCATCTAGATAAACGACCACAAATTTATCCTTTTGCCCAACAAAAGCTATGTCCATGGCACATTGGAATGTCACCCCTGCATTCATTAGTCCGAATGGCATCTTGGCATACATGAATGTGCCCCATGGAGTGGTGAATGTTGTATTTTCCCTGTCCTCAGGCAGAATGGAGACCTGATTGTAGCCAGAAAAACCGTCAACCATGGACACCCTGGAAGATCCTATCACCCTTTGCAGTATATGTTCCATCTTCGGCAGGGGGTATTTATCCTTTCGTGAGCTTCTGTTCAGGTTTCTGAAGTCTACACAGAGTCGGATTTCTCTGTTCTTTTTCCTTATTGGCACCAATTTGGCTACCCATTCCGAATATCTCAGTGGAATGATGATCTGAGCTTGAAGCAACTTCTTCACTTCCCTCTCCATGATAGGCAGTAGCATGGGATTGATCTGTCTCAGCTTCTGCCTGAATGGATTTGCCTCCTCCTTTAATGGAATTTTATGCTCAATGACAAAGGTGTCATAGGTTTTGAGGTCTTCATAGGTCTAGGAAAACACATCAGCAAATTCCCTCAAGAGTCCAATGTATTCGGACCTCTGCTCCTCTGTCAGACTTCTTGACAATTTGATAAGCTTTGGCTCACCCTCCGTCCCAATGTTGCACTAAATAGTACCAGTGTCATCCTCCAACACTTCTCCCTTTAATGATACATCATTTCTATCAAAGAGCCTTTCTAAAGGAACCATCCCTCTGGGAATATGGTTGTTGGGAAGCTATACAATGTCACGCTCTGTAATTTTATTCAGAAAATTACCCCCATCAAGCTCTTCCTCTGAGACGATGTCTTGGTCAATGTACATTTCTGAAAATTCCTCGACAGTCTCTAAGAACCTCTTGACCTCGAGATCATCCTCGAAAACCTTCCAATGCTTGACATTGTTAGGTATGGAGGGCCTGTATTTTACCTCTACATCATATTTCAGTTTGGGTGGCAAGGGTACTTTGAAAATGTTGGCTGATGTAGCCAAGGAATCCACCACTATGTTTTCTTCTCTTGGGATGAAAGAAATGTTGAATGCTGACAAGAAACTGTCAACCAGGTCCCATACCTCATTTTTGTAGCTTCTGAGTCGAGGATGCTTAGCCTGATAAGCGTTCTTGTCCTGCTGAACCACCAACTCTGCATCTCCGAACACTGCTACCTCATGTATTCCCATTTCTCTCGTAGCTCTTAATCCCTGAACAAGCACTTCATACTCTACCACATTGTTGGTAGCCGCAAATTCTAATTTGTATGACAGAGATATGGTCTCCTGAGTAGGTGACACAAAAGCTACTCCAGCTCTAGCACCTTCCCTGGAAGAGGCTCCATCAAAGAACATTTTCTAGATGGGGGTGTTGGAAGGAGGAAGCTTAGGGGAAATGGTGGGCTGCTTTCTGAGTCTAAGAGGAGGTTCAGGAGCATGAGTGAGTTGAAGCACACTGGATCCTAAATTAGTGTCTAAGGAAAATATGGGATGGTTGGTAGGGTTGGCTTCATCACTGATTATATAGGCCAATTGAGCTTCCCTGTATAGTCTTCTATGCTCTCCTCCAAACACTAGGATAGTAGCATATGTGAGGTCCATATGCAAGGTTCCCCCTAGTATTTTTATCCAAGATCTTGATAATAGCATACTGAAATTGGGGGGAACATCAGCTACTACTATATCCATGACCACACTCTTCATGGGCAGTTGAAACAAGGTAACAACCAGGCCCTTAATAACTCCAAGACACTGAACTCTCCTGGAGTCAAAGGAATAGAGGTCATGATAGGCTCAAGTGACTTCTAGTCCTAACTCTTCCATGACATTCTTGGGAATGAGGTTGTGAGAGGCCCCTAAATCCATCAAGTAGTTGTGTAGCACTTTGTCATGTATGTTCAAGGAGGTGTAGAATGGAGGGGATGAGTCACCTCTATCTTCTACCATGGGACATGGATGATAGATGGCTTTTCATCTTGGAGGTTTATGGAGTCTATAGGAAGGCATGAGGCTTCAGACTGCAAAACCTCAGAGAAGCATTTTTTAAACTCTCCATGTTTAATTAGCTCAGTGAGGGGCACAGGGATTTTGATCTTTTGAATCTCATGCTCGAAATTAAAAGAAGTTGAGACAAACTCTCCTTCTATATTCTTCAAAGACCCAAACTCTATCATGTAATACATGAAATCCTTCCTATATCCCCACTGTCTAAGGAAAACACTATCTATAGCTTCAATCCCAACAATAGACCCTGGAGCCAATCCTCTAAACCACTTCCTCACCTCGCCATCTAGGCTCTGGATGAAGACTCTCATCCAGACATCTTCATTTTCAATATTAAGGTTGTCTGCATAACTGTAGAAAGCAGCCAGGTGCTCTTTAGCATTTATGTATCCTTCCCCAGTGAACTTGGGCATGTATTTCAAGTAATCCCCAGTAGGGGGAGGATTCATAGGAAGGGGAAGAACTAAGGGAGTGTATCTGGCAGCGACTATGGCGTCCATTCTATTCATAGGGGGATTAGCACCAGCCATAGGAATATTAGGTGGAGGAGAAATTGGAGGAGAAGGAGTTTGTGAAGGGACTACTGAGAATGAGCCTCTAATTGGAGTGGGGAACAAGAGAGGATTTAATGAAAAGGCTATCGATCTTAAGTCAACGGGTGCTCCTCCTTGTAAAGGAGTGGTTAGGCTAGGCGTAGGGAAATCTCCTATGGTCCTTGGTCTATGCTAGGGTACAGCTTCAGGGGAAAGGGGAGTGACAAAGTATTGTCCCTCTGGTCCTAGACCAGGAGAGGAAAACTCAATAGGAACACTCCCAAAATTTAAGAAACGGGAAACTACAGAAACAGGACTGTCAAATAACTGAGGAGGAGAAAAAGGAGCTCCAACAGAATGATATGGTGGATTACCTGGTTCAGTGATAGACGCTTCTTCTTCAGTGGCCTTTCCCTTTCTGAGCACTGCCTCTGGATCTATTTTGGGCATAGCTAGAGGCAGTTGTTGATGAGACCGCATATGTCTACCTTTGAAAGCCACAATTAACATAGCAGGTTCTCCCCAGCAGATTCGTCACAATGGAGTCTCCAGGTGCAAATTAGCAATCTTAAAAGTCTCTGATAATCCGATGCACCTTCAGATTTAGAGGCACAATGTCATTCTACCCAGGGAAAATCTTCAATTTCGTCCCTGGCAACGGTGCCAAAAATGTTAGCGGCGGAAGTCACTCCTGGATTGCTTGCAGGAGCAGAGCCCGACACCCATCAGTTTAATGTCACGATTTGTTTATAAGGGATGATCGAATGGAGATAATGGCTTGAGGAGGTATCACTCTAACTAAGGGACTGAGTCTGGTACGTAAAGAACAAAGGAGGTCTGGAATCCTAACTTCAGCCAGTGGGTAGATCAAAATATGGGTAGGTGGAAGACTTAGGAGAAAATGAACAAACGACTTTGGGCAATTGGCTTGCAGCGGTTTGTAGAGGAAAAGCTCTAAAAGTAGGATCCTCTTGGTTCAGGGCTTCAAGAAACTGAATAGAAAACTTGACTAGATCCTCCAATTCCAAGTCATTCGTGTTAAGGAAATCATAGGAAACGATTAGAGGCTCTGTAACTATTACAGTGATCCATTACAACATCATCCTATAACAGCTACAACTCAACTGGATCCTCCAATTCTGAGCTGCTCTAACACAGTGCAAACAAAGACATGAAAGGAACTGGCATTCATAAGGCAAGAAGTCTCAAAAGTTCATACATCACCAGAATAATAGTGCTTTATTAAAACTTTACAACCGGGAGATCTGCTCAACCATCGATACTTACAAAATACAAAGACTGAGTTTATATACTTAGGAAAATTCACCTAACAGAGGCATGCTCGTCACCCAAGGTTCTGTGTCCCTTCAGCCAAATTCAGATGGGATTTCTCTGTCAGACGCCACCTTAACTATGCATGGCTCTTGTAGAAAGAGTAGTTGAGCCAGTAAATGTTGTTTTAGCGTGTGCATACCTCCTTTGGCTAGTCGAGGACTCGACATGTATTTTCTGCAAGAAATGGTACACAGGACCCTCTCAAGCGGACCGCTTACCAGACCCTCCATATTTCACAATTAATGAACGAAGAGAGGTTTCAACCACCCCCTCTTTCTTTCATTTACTCCAAGCGAAGACCAGGATTGAGGTCAGGTCTGATGGCAACTGGAAGTCGTGACGAGCCTTTCTATGACTGAATTCGGTGCTTCGGCTTCCTTTATGCAGCTCCCCCCTTTTCCAGGTGCCCATGGGTTGTGACCACGTGGCTACTCCCATGGTGATTTTTGGCATTCACGAGTATGTAGGGGCTGCTCCTTGCTCCTCGGACTCGCGATGAGTGATATGCCGAGATGACTCAATCTAGTGCCACGTGTCCTCCAAATCCAACGGTTCTAAACTCATCCGATGCTGCAGTGGGCCCAAGGTCCTGAATGCTCTCGCTACTTCATGCATCGGAGATGTGAGGAAACTGCTTCTTGAGCTTCAAAATCACGATGGGCGAGAAGGCGGGGAGCCTAGTCACACTCCAGGTGTCCTTTTTTAGATGGACGACTGAGGCTGCTCCTCGATAATGCGGGCCCACCTTTGGGTGCTCTTCATTTCATGACTCGCAAGTCGGGGACCCTTGGTTCTTTTTCTTCAACTCCCGCTTCTCGAGATGGTGATACGGGCAGGAATCCCTCTTTGGTCAGCATTCTCCACATATAACCGTTGGCTAGGGCCCAAGTACTCGCATCTTTCACTACTCGTGACCTCGTGAGTCGGAGTATCAGACTTTGGAATTCTCCCTTTGCGAAGTTCTGAGACACGATGATCACCGACGGTTGACTTTCTCCGGTCACTTTTCCTAACTCAGAATCTCACGCAACCAAAGGGATATGGTCCACCCTTTAAACTCATGAACCCTGATCTCGTGAAACAACTACTGCGCCTATACTGATCACAATTTCCACCCCTTGAAAACATTTTGTGCTATACTTGGTGCGACTCGGTCAATCTGTGATTTCCCATCAACCGCTATTCTGCTCTGTCGCTGGATTCTTTCTGCTGAAGAATGAAATGCCCGCTCGCTTGATTTTAAGTCCGAAAAGGACTTCTTTTATGCGTTGCGCTTGGGAGATCCTCGGGCAACCTGCAGACCTATGTCTTCCAATGCCGAAGACAAGTAATTTTGCTAACACAAACTTTTTTCTTTTTTCTTTTTATCTTTTTAGCTTTTTAAATCTTATGGTAGAACCAATACTGTTTGTTAAAATATCACATGTAAAAAACTATCCATATATAATTCCAAATGAAGTTATACATGAAAATTTAAAAATACTTGTTATTTGAACTTTGAAATTCCAAATGTATAATTCCAAATGGCATTACACATAAAGCTCCATGCATAATTCAAAGAAAGAACTGAAGAAAATGAAAAAGTTGAAGGGTACCCTTCAAAGATCCAGTGATTTATTTGCAATCCATTTATATGTTTGGTGGAAACAAGTACCTACAAAAACCTTATGAGAATTTCTCTTTAGAATGAAAATAACCCATATTGACTATTAACAGATCTCAATAGAAGAAAAAGGTGAAGAATACAACAGACATTTCAATGGCCGCAAAATTCTACCAAAAGATGTAATACAAAAGAAAGAAATCTCTACTATACATACCTAGCGAGGGTTTACTTTGGTAAAAGGTTTCCATGATATTGTTTTTCCTTGGAATAACATGTGTAGTAAAACAGGTTCAAAATCAAAATAAATAAAGTGAAAGTAACTCTGACAACAAATACCCTCTTTCACAGAGTCTCACAAAAGAGGTCATGCATTCCTCGCAAAATTGCCTGCTAAGTACTTTCTCTTTGACAACCTCTCCTTGTATATATCCAAGACTTCTTTCAACTTTACAATATTGATTTCCACAGCTAATTCATCCATGGTGCCTCCCCACAATGGGGAGAGGAATATTTCAAGAAAAATGTTATCAGCAGGGGGTAAGAATGAGTGTCCTTCCACCTCACACCACTTCTCAACCAGGGCTTGCTCTGTCAGTGTGTTTCCCAGGAGATGAATTCCTTGCCCCTTGTACTTCTTGGCCAAATACTTGACGATGGCTATGGAATCTCTTAATCATGACCAAGGAAAATCATTTGTCTATAAGATCTCCCTATGCAGATGAAATACAAAAATAAAGGAAGCGTAAACTTTGATGATGTGGGTGAGTGGGTGGTGAATTACCAAATAAGGTGAGATCCCCATCTTGGATAGTGTGTACTAACCCAAATGGTTGCAGCACGACAAGAAAAAAGTAGAAGAAAATGTTTATAGTGAACAAAATACTTGATATGTTGCTTAAAATAAAAAAGAATACATGAAAATGAGTAAGACCTTTTCTTACATTGAGAGCTAGATCAATCCCAAGATGTTTTGTTCTTGAGAGGGTTTCCCTATATGGAACTATTGAATTCTTAGATCTCGGAAGTTGATCTTTAACCATCGATTTTCACATCAATGGATCAAAGAAGGGCAGTATGAAGTGCTCATTCTCAACTGACTCTCGAATTCTATCTCTAGAAATGAGAAATAAAATTATATATGATGCCTGGGCATTTTCATTCAATATTCCATAGATGGAGTCGATTGAATTTGTCCCTTGTCTCCCATCAGTAGATCGAGGTTAATTTATTTAATAGAAAACCTCGACATTGAGGGTGTTCAAATGTGAATTCTTGATTGGCCGAGAGAAGATAAGGGAGGGAGGAAAATAATGCCATGCCTATATTCCTTCATAGGATGTGCGATATAGGTTGATGTGGTAGATTTGGACCTCAAATTCCCAGTTTGGAAGAGAAAGCAGTAGCCTTCTCTCAAGAGGAGAAGTCTAATGCTAGTGCCTTCCTTGTAGGGTCAATAGTTCAAGTTATTTTTAACAGCAGTGTATGGCAGTAGTTTGGGTGCAGAAATAAGAGATTTTTGGAGTAGTCCATAGATAGTGTTTGTTTATTTAAACTATATTAGATTCCAAAGAGACAAGTTGGGTGGTTAGTGGGGTCAGAGGGAAGCATGATAGCAGAGCGAATAAGATGTGTTGATCAAGCCATGGAGGTAACCTATTATAAGACCTGGAAACAATGGTTTCTCTTTATTCAATAAGATTTGGTTCCTGGTAATAATTGATGAATGGAAAATGATTGACTTTGAAGTTGAAATTTGAATGATGAATCTCATCTGAAAATAAATATAAATCATTGTTGGTTTACATAAATTTTAGTGATTTTTTTTAATATTATTTTTTCATATATTTAAAATAATATATGGATACCCTCTATGTACCCTCATCCCATGTTTCAAAAGTGTAGCACATGTACCCGCACTCATACTTGTACCCTAAGAAATAACTACAATATTTTTATCATGGAACCTGAACCAACCAAAACTGAAAATTTCCTCAAAAGTAAATAGAATAAAAAGACACTCCAAAAGGTAACCTCATTTGCTACATACAAAATTAGACTTACATTATA
>JASDQU010587490.1:0-18835 GCA_032191745.1 Picea mariana | reverse complement strand
ACACAATTCACTTACTTCTCCACTCATGTTGATAGGCAACACCAATGCAATTCCAACGGAAGATAGAGCCTCTATCTAGTAATTAGATGTTACTGCAGATAGAGATGAGGAAAATGATGCACGTGATCATTCACTTTCACCTCTTGAGGTCACTATCATTTTGGTGTTAACATTGTTTCGAAGACACGAGCATAATCCTAATCCTCGAATGGAAGAAGGGGTGACGCGAATCCTACACAAACATGAATGACCACCATTTGCATGGATGATGATGAAGTCCCTTCAGCCGCAAGCATCCTGGCAGATAGAATCACCATGGAGCAGTTGCCACACATAAATATTTTGAACCTCCATTAGAAAAATAAGAATATCTACGCAATTTTCCTGGACATGTTTCGATTGGGGGAGAGAGACATCTACAAAATTGTGGTGTTCAGCAAGTCTCGTGTTGGAGAGAATTTTAAAGCATCAATATATGATTTCTCTAAGAAGAAATGGACGATGAAAGGACAGCTGCCAAGGAATTTCATGACACCAAAAAACAATAGAATGTTTCTATGCAAAGGTTTTGTTTACTATTTGGGGAATATAGAGCCTTGGGTGAAGGTCAATATGGGTTTCAATATCAGAGATGGAACTTCCATAGTGATAATGGTGCTAGAGATTAGTGATGAGATGGGTACTCTCTTGGTTGCCTTTGGGGAGGATATTGGTAACCAAGGATTTAAGCCAATGAACGAAGACCATCCAAAACCATTTGCAAAGAATGACTCGACTAAACAGAATGATGATGAGGAGTTGGGAAACCAAATACGTTGTTGGACCCTGTTTGTTAGAATATATGGGATTGTTTTATGGGTTGCATCCAATTTTTATTTTTTAAAGCATGGATGTGTAAAAATTGTGTACCAAGATGGACATCTATATTTTATCACTCACCTTGTTATTGACTTGCAAAGTATGTACAACGTGGACAGGCTTGATTTAAGAGAGGAGGACATTCATTGGAAGAGACTCTCCTCGTTGTCAAACATGGGAAGCCATGTCTATGTTTATTAGTATGAAAATTGTAGCTATATTTGGATGCTACTAAACGACAGGAACTTGGGAAATGGTTGGACACTAACAACTCTCGGGTAAAAAACTGATTCTGAATCTGATGGCAACCTATTCATGTTAACCTTAATGTTTGTGCCAATCATAATCCTAACGAACTATGTAATTTTTATGCTAGTATTAATCTTAATGGACACTTTGATGAGTGGTAGAAGTTCCCATCATACATTGAAAAAATAATATTTTTCATGATGGGCTTCTTAAACATCTTTACATTAGACACTCGTTGATCGCATATAATGATATGAGATTTGATGAAAATGAGGGTGGTAGAATCTGTGTATTTAAGGTGGATGTGGTTCATAACAAGATGACAATGGTTCTAGGAACATATTTTTTTTTTGTTGGTGGAATCGACAACTTAGGCGGTCCTCATACTCGCGTGACATGGGGTCGATTCTCGTCTGCTACCATTATAACCTCCAGGTGCATCCACATAGTGCACAAGCATGGGGAATGGGTAAGTTAGGGTGAGAATTGAACTTGAGACCTGCTTTACATATTTCCTTCATTAACACAACACTTGTCAGTCAGTCTACATCCCTGCGGGTTCTAGGAACATATATTGTAGGCAAGACAATTGCTCTATTTTTCTTTATCTGGGACTACCGTGAATTTGTACATAGTGAATTTGTGATTACAACACAACACATCCACATTCATCATGGCATTGTAATGAAAATGAGGAGTTTAGATCCAAGCATTCATATTTACCCATGCTTCGAGGATAAGGCTTTTTAGGAAAGGATGACTTGTAATATACCTTGTTGTATTTACATTTAATATTGCATTTTATGTTTAATGTTGTTTGTATTAATTATACCATCAATGTTAAGTCGCGTCCATTGAATAGAGACGTGACTATATTTATTCTTGTATATTTATACATGCTATTGTAAACCTATTTGGACATCAAATAATAAATAAATGAAATTGAATATATAAATTCTTATATATCTCACATTTCCTTTCAATGGCCAAACTATTCATGTGAAGAATAGGTGTTGTCTTTTCCTTCCTCATGAATTCTTGTCCCGACACAATGGTGAAACTCTTCTTTTTGCACCAGTCACCAAGCTTCAACGACATATCCTTGGCTACACCAATAACCCTCGTTGAACCTATATTGACTGTCTTGAAGGTTGTCTATGTTGGTTCATGCTATCACTGACTTCCCGTTGAGTTTTTCCTTCACATAGCAAATTTTTGTCTCATCTTGATCTAGGATCTCTATGGATTCACCTTCCATGATAGTGTTCAATACTTGCAATACCCCAACAGATGGTTTTTCTTCTGTCTCCAAAGCATTCAACTTCTATTTCAAGGGGAAATTTTCATAGTGTTCGTTGGCACAAATCCAACATGAAATTGACTTCTTCTCTTTCGATGCATATATTTTCTTAGCATTATCTTCACTACTCTTGGACATAATCATTTTTCCTTTTTCCTTATTCTTCCCCTTCCCCTTCCCTTGTTTTTTCTTGTCACCTTGTGTGTCACCACTGTTCCTAGGACCTATCTTGGGTTCACCCATAAAGTCCAACAGTTTTTCCTCTACGGTGATGGTTGTTACAAGAGTCTGCACATTCTAGTGTTGCATCTCACTCTACGCCCAAGGTTGTATACCATTCATGATGTGGAAAAGTTTGTCTTCTTCCAACATCTCTTTGATCTCCAACATGGGCCCTATGAACTCCTTGGTTTAGGCTTGTATCTTACCAGCATGCTTGAGAGCCAACAACTGATTTCTTGCGATCCATGCTTGGTTTCCCCAACCAAATTGTGCCTTGAAGGATACCTTTATATCTACCCAGTTTTCAGTATCCTTAATGATTCTCCCAGCTACCAAGTTTTCCACCCGGTTACTCCACCAGATCTTAGTGGTTCCTGTCAAGAACATCGTTGTAGCATTCACCTTGGCCTTGTCTGAACTTTCACTCAACTACACCAAATACTCCTCAATGTCCCAATAGAAGTTTCCAAGAAGCTTAGCATTGCAAGTACTGTCATATGGCTCAGGTTCCTTTATCTTGATCCTCATTGGCAGGACAACAGAGCTCTGTCCATTAGCCAAAGCTTGTTTCAACAATGTGATAATGTCATCTTGGTCCCTCAACTTTTGTGTGACTAAGGAAAGTACAAACTCCACTACCTTGATTCTATCATGAAAGTCATCAGTTAAGGTGCCAATAATCAAGTTCGTAATTGTCTAGAAGTATTGGACATATTCATTAAACCTGTGCTTCATCTTGCCTCTCTTAGTATCCATCTTTTCAACCTTCTCACCATGTTGACACATTGCGTCCATCCACTTCTCAACAATCTTCTCGAACATAACGAGTTGATCCTTCATTCTATTAGTCTTGGTCTCCCTTTCATTGTCACTTCCATCTACATGTGACCCATCCAAGGATGGCCCTCCAAGTATATTCAATCTATTTGGAAAGGGTTTTTCCAAGGCACCCAATAATTCTCTCAAAGACTTCTTCAAAATTCTGCAATCAACTCTGTGATGAGTTCTGCGACGAACTTTGTGATATCTTCTACAATCGGGTACATGAAAATTCATGCATTCGTCTGCCTTTCTCAAGTTCTCAGTTCACCCTAAGAACTATTCTCTTGGTTTGATTAAGGGGTGCACACAGGTCTGTCCACGAGTCATGACTTCATCCATAACTCAACACTTCCCTTTGATCACAAACCAAATCACCAAGTATGTCCTCAAGTTATCTCTACAATGGGTCATCCCACTTGACTGAACCCTCACCAAGCTTGTGCCCAAACTATCTTCACAACAAGTGTGCCTCACCACAACTATTTCAGGTGCAGTAATGGTGAAGAACATTGAACTGTTTCACCAAACAAGCTATGATTATGTTAGAAAAACAAGATCACAGAGAAATAAAATAAAACAAATGCATAAATAAAACACAGAAGATACACAATACAATAGAGACACAGATATACGTGGTTCACCTAGTGTGGGCTACGTCCACCATTGAAATTTCCAGGTCCTTCCTTTATTATTATCCAACAAATGAAGGGATACAACCTACAACAAACCTGTTGTAATTTCCTCTTCGTTATTTCACAGTATCCTATCTCAGAATACAATATTCATTATCATACCTAGCCTTAATATATTTCCCCCATAAAACAGGGTTGCCTTCTAGGGAAAAAAACCCTAACATAATTTTTACCGTTAGATCTGCGACCTTATAATGAACGGTCCAGATTTACAATGAAATTACAATATATATTTACAAGGCAATTTTTCCTTCGAGGGCTTCACCCTTGAACCCCTGTCGGGGGCCCGCTTGCCCCAGGACCCCGCAGAGGGAATAACCCCCCTCTGCACTCCCCCGTGTGGAAGAGTGTAAATTCCTATGGGGTGTAAAGTCTTCATGGGGTATAAACACGGTTGAAAAAAAAGACCTCTAAATCTAGAAGATAATCAGGCTCCACAACCAACAATCTCCCACTTGGAGACTGATCTCAACAAATCCACCGTTGTTGTATCTGTTGGACTATGAACCTTCTTGGACTTGGAAAATTTGTTAGCTTCACCTTTATGCTTGAAGACCAACTGAAACTGAGAAAGAACTCAGTTTCTACCTGGTTATTCCCTTTGCTAACATGTCTGCAGGATTCTGGCTAGTGTGTATCTTTTCCAAATTCAAATGTCTATCTTCCAAGATGGATCATATGAAATAGTACCTCAGTTGTATATGCTTAGTCTTTGAATGGAAAGTTGTGTTCTTTGCAAGATGAATGACACTCTCAGTGTCACAGTACAACCTGCTATTCTCCTGCTTCTTTCCCAATTCCTCCATAAACCTCTGTAACCAAATCGTTTCTTTACTAGCCTCTATAATAGCAACATACTATGCTTTTGTTGTTGAAAGTGAAACAACCTTTTGTAGTTTTGAAATCCAACTTACTGTTGTTCCACCTATAGTAAAAACACACCCTGTGGTGCTCCTCCTGCTATCTTTATCACCTTCCATATCTAAATCAACATATCCCTATAGAAAAGTGTCTGAACCTCCAAAACATAATGCATGAGTAGCAGTACCTCTCAAATACCTGAGAATCCACTTTACTGCCTCCCAATATTCTTTACATGGATTGTTCATATACCTTCTCACAACTCCCACTACATGTGGAATATCTGGTCTTATACAAACCATAACATACATCAAGCTGCCAACTGCTGATGAATAAGGGACCATGAACATGTATTCTATCTCCTCCTATGTCTTGGGACACATTTTCTTAGTTAATTTGAAATGGCTAACCAAAGGTGTAATAACTGGTTTTTCATTCTACATTCTGAACCTTTCCAACACCTTCTCTATGTACTCACCCTGAGGCAATGTCAATTTGTGATTTTTCCTGTCTCTTGTTATTCTCATGCCAAGGATTTTCTTTGCATCACCCAAATCCTTCATCGCAAATGAATTAGCTAATTTCTTCTTCAACACATTTATATCATGCATATTAGACCCTGCAACAATAATGTCATCTACATATAATAGCAAGATAATATAGCTTCCATTTTCTAGATTTTTAAAATAAATACAGTGATCAAAATGACATCTACTATAACCTTGTTCTATCATAAACATGTCAAAATTCAAATACCACTGCCTTGGAGCTTGCTTTAGGCCATACAAGTTCTTCTTCAACCTGCATACCAAATTCTCCTTCTCTTTGACCTCATACCCCTGTAGTTGTTGCATATAAATATCTTCCTCCAAATCCCCATGGAGAAAAGATGGTTTTACATCTAATTGTTTAAGATGCAAATCTTCTACTGCCACGAGACTCAAAATAGTCCTAATTTAAGTCATTTTAACAACAGGAGAAAATATTTCATCAAAATCTATACCTTTCTTTTGTGCAAACCCCTTTACATCAAGTCTAGCCTTGTACCTCTTTTCTCCTCCATCTTCTTCCTTCAACTTGTAAACCCATTTATTCTGAAGTGCTATTTTTTTTGCAGGCAACTGAACCAAGTCCCAAGTTTGGTTATTTCCTCCTTCATGCCTTGCTCCCACTTCTTTTTGGTGTCTACCTGCATTGCCTCTTCATAACATTCTGGTTCACTAGAATCAGTCAACAATAAATAATAATAAGTTGATTAGTAACCGTATTAAATTCATTAAAATGATCTGCAACAGACCCACCTTCTAACATATTCATATTAAATAATCTCTTCATTAGAAATACCTTATTGGAGGTCGAGGGTTTTTCATACAATTTAGTTAATGCGTCCATCAAACCCTTCGTTGTCTTTTCTTTCGAAATATTGAAAGCCACCGATGCTCCCAGGCTTAGTCGTATTGTTCCTAGAGCCTTTCTATCAAGAATCTCCCATTCTTCATCCCTCATAACCGTCAGCTTCTTTGCTATTCCACCCAATGGTAGGAATAGATCATTCTGATATAAATAATCTTTCATCTGCATCTTCCATAACTGGTAGTTTTGGCCGTTAAATTTTTCGACCCTACACTTTCCATCTTCCAACATTGCTCCCACTCGAACATGAACCCTCTTTTCCTGCGAGTTACCTTTCTCTCTGATACTAGTTGATATAAAAACAATATCTTGGAGCAATAAAATAAAACAAATGAGGAAATAAAACACAGAAGATACACAATACAATAGAGACAAAGATATACGTGGTTCACCTAGTGTGGGCTACGTCCACCAGAGAAATCACCATGTACTTCCTTTATTATTATCCAACAAATGAAGAGATACAACCTACATCAAACCCGTTGTAATTTCCTCTTCGTTCTCTCACAGTCTCCTATATCAGAATACAATATTCACTATCATACCTAGCCGCAATACATTTCCCTCATAAAAGAGGGTTGCCTTCTAGGGCAAAAAAACCTAACATAATTTCTATCGTTAGATTTGCGATCTTATAATGAACAATCCAGATTTAGTAAGAGTGTACATTCATAACCCACGTGGAAGAGTGTACATTCTTCTGGGGTGTAAAGTCTTCATGGGGTATAAGCACGGCTGAAAACAAAGACCTTTGAATCTGGAAGATAATTAGGCTCCACAACCAATAGATTTCACCTGTCATGTCCCCAAAGGATGCTAGTTCATATCCTGTGATCATTCACCTCCTCAGGGTGTGGGACACTGCGATGGTTCTTACTTGATTTCTTGGAAACACCAAGAATACTTCGTATGGACTACACCTCTTCACCTAGAGCATACCCATACTATGTTCTAGGCTACAGGGGAGTCACACTCCAAATCTGTGCAACTCACTTGTATATTTAGACAATCTTGTTAACAACTTAACACTTAGTCATTTAAGCATACATCCAAGAACATGAGAAACCAAGAGAACAATTGCAAAACAAACAAGATAAATACACAGAAATAGTGTGGGCAGCATAAATCATGCCTTACACCTAGATAAGTCTTGTTGTTGTTAAACAATTACAATATAAGCACTATCGACTTAGTTTACAACTTTGGTAGAGTTACGACTCACCTCACCTCACCATGAAACTCATACACATATTGGTCACACCAAGACTCTTTGTCATAACCACCTTCGCAACCTCCCGTGGTGTATCCCAAACGTGCACCCAACAACAAACTTGTTGTCCCTTCTCTACCACATACCTCACTATGTTAACATAGACTTTGGTTCTTCCTCACACATGCCTCACTCAAACCCACAATTCATAATTTTATGAAAATATCCTAGTGCATCCCACTCTTGGTTACTTGTCTTCTATATTCACAGCTCTTCCTTAGTTCTACCTTTCCTTCGAACTTTGCCTCGAACTTCCCTTCTTGTTCTTGCTCCATAAAAACCTATTTCCTCCCTTGGTTATCTGCCCTTACACTCTTATAAGGATTCCAAAGGTCACCAACACGAAATATTTCATCATTTGGGTGTAACACACCCCTTCGCGAACCGTCACACTCCAACAACTCATCGCACCCCTTCGCAGACTCAATGCACCTAAACGAGCCTGTGTGCCCATCAATTGTCGAGTCTCTTAGACCAACACACCCCTCTATTGGGCATGCACCCCTTTCCTTGTGAATTACCTTGTGCGAATCAACGAAACTCTTCGTGGGTGTGTCAATGTGGTCATCCAACCTCTCCAACATGTGCATGTTTCCATGGGCAGGAAAGTCCACTCTATGAATGTGCACCTAAGTCACCCCATCCTTGCCCAAATGCAGTTCAAGTCTCCATCAATATTCTTAAGGAAAATAAGGTGTGTTCCCCCTTGGTGTCGCATGCCACTATCATTCCCCCAGGTGATCCTACCCACACCCACATGTCTTCGTTTATCCATTCGATCGTATGCCTCTTGTGTTCTCTTGCCCAACTCATCCCCAAGTCTTCCCAAGGAGTGTGTCCACTCGATGGGTGCCATGGGAGACCTTACAATAACATAGATAAGCTATCCCAATACATTGGCAAATGATTTCCTTGGCATTTCCTCCTCATCTTTGGTTGTCTTAGGAAACATGTATTTTCATACCTTGACTCCTTGTAATGAAGGAGTCTCCATAGGCTTATATTTAATCATCCCAAATTATTTATCCCATGAATGTGTTTCTTTTTAGTACAACTAAAGTTTTCTACTAAAACCACATAATTTCATTTCAATGCCAAGCATATACTGAACATCTCCTAAATATAACATATGAAATTCCTTATTCAATTGACCTTTAGTGACCGTAACAAGTTATTTGTTATCACTCAAATTAAGAATGGCATCAATAAATAGGTAGATATAATGGTCAAAATCACTCTTCTAGACCCTTGGCCAACCATATATACCTCAAATGTTTTATATGATTCTCTTAGAGACTACTTAATTCCATATAAGGACATTTTTAACATTTAACTTTTTCCCAAAAATAAAAATAAATTATCTCTATTTTTTGAATCGATTTGATTTTCCTTCAAATCTAATATTATTGCTAATGTTAGTAGCATCTTAATTGAGGCTATCTTAGACTTGAAAGAAAGTGTCCTAGTAACATACTCCCTCCACTATGGAATATATTTTATCTATGAGTTGGGTCATCTATCTTTCAATTCTCCTATCACCCCTAAGTTTCTTCTTAAATGTCCATTTGCAATCTATATTTTTCTTACAATAGGGAGCTCATGAAACTTGAAGTACTATTTTTCTCAAGACCCCTCATCTCCTCCTCCATTGTCATCCTTCGTTTAGTGATGGATTTCATGACCATCGAGGGATTTCTCAATAGTATTAAGCTTCTGTTCAACTAAATTTAGACAAAAGTAGAAACAATCCATAAAATATTTCCTATACCTATCATTTACTTTTTTAGTCTCCTTCTAGTCTCTTCAAAAGATTGATCATCTATGGGATAAGTTGCATTTTGTTTCCCTAAGTTTTCAAGGTGCTATTAGTTGTTTCACATCTCTGTGTTGGTTTTGAAATGTTTCTTCATGATATTCTTCCTTCAATCCCTATAAAGGTATTTCGATCTCAGATTATCCCTTAAATTTTATCTTTTTTGCCACACTTTATTGCATATTATCTCTAATTTCTTTTTGTTGAACTTTGAAATGTGCATGTATGCATCACATTCAAACATCTTTAGGTGTCCAACATAATCCTTCCCCCCACTCCTATAGAAGGAGACTTATTTCATATATAGTTGTTTGTTGCAATTATTTGTGCCAAAAACACATTGTTAATATTTTTATCATCTACCCTATTCCTTGCATTCTCCTTCAACCTTTTAACAAGGTCATTTATTGAGGACTATATGGAGTAGTGTTCTTCCTTGCAATTCCATAGAGTTGATAAAATTAGTCAAATTCTTTTAAAGAATATTCTACCCCATTATCACTTCTTATAACCTTTTCTTTCTTTGTTGTTTTCCTTTTCATATTCTAATAAACTTCTTGAAAGCCTTTAATACATCACACTTCCTTGAAAAATATCTAGAAAATATTTCCTAGAGTAGTCATTAATAAAAGTGATAAAATATTTGACATCTCCGATGGATGCAACCTCTAATTGGAAACAAATACTAAAATGACTTAAATTGATAATCCCTACTCTATATGCACTTAAACAAAATTATACTCTCTCGTGATTTCCAAATACACAATTCTCATAGTTCTAAAGATTCATTCATACATTTATTGAAGCCTCTAATGATCTCCTTGTTGTTCAATGTTTGCAACTTTTGCTCAACAATACTCCCAAAGCATTAGACTTAGTAATCTTGAAGTTGGTCCTTAAAATCTCTAATGATTACCTCTATAGAAGAAACATTGCCTCTCACACTAAGATTGGTAGTGATGTCCAACATTTATAGTATACCAATCATTTTGCTTCTTGCCAAGATGAGTGCATCATGCACGGATTTGCATAATCTTCTCATGAAGATTACAACAAACCTTGCATCTTTGATTTGAATAATTAAGATGAGATTCCTCTTCAGGCCTTGAATTAAGTTAAATATTCCTCACCTTAGGGATAATCCTTATACATCCATCTCTAAATTTGACAATCACTAATCTAATACCTACAACTTTGTAGTTTAAATTATCACCCAAGAACACCTTTTCAAGATATTTTTCTTCATAGTACTCAAACCATTATCTATGGAAATATGTACCCGATTCCACAAACCAAAATTCCTCCAAGGTAACAAGAAAATTATATGAGGAAGTGAAGTAAACACATGTAACTTATTCCTCATGTTTTTAAAGATTAACAATAAAATATTTTTTTCTTCTTTGAAAGCTTTGTACAACTTGCATTTCTTTTTAGTGTGTCCTTTTTAATGGAACTTTCTGTAAATGATTTCCTTTTTTATTTCATCCTTTGTTTGAAGAAATGTCGATTGTTGAGTTAGATATACCACTCCCAATTTCGATTAGTTAGATATACCACTACCACTTGAGCTCTCATATTTTTTCTCTTCAAAATGACCACTTTAGAGCATGACTTCAACTCCATGGGTAAAGAGATATTCTTTCTCCTTGTTTCTTCTCACAGAGGTTGGGCCACAGTGTCATCAAAATCTAGTTGATTATATTTTTCAATCCCACTTATAACTACAATGAGATTTTGATATTAATAAGAGAGATTACTCAACAATATCATGCATCTCTCCTCCTCACTCACTTTCCTTCCAATGGATTATTGTTTATTTCCCATTTATTTGAAGGCAATAAATGTTTATCCATATTATTCCCTTTCTTTCATCTTGGGATTGTAATTTTTCTTCTCATAAACATTTTATTAACTAGGGATTTTTCCTCATATAGAAACTGCAACTCGTCCCTCGAAGATTTTACTAAATTTGCACCCTCAAAATTAATGACAATTGAATCAGAATGACACAACTATATAGAAACATTGACCTCCTTGTCCATTTTATTCTAGCTTATCATCTATAGAGATATTTTTCAACTTAGTACATGAAATGGTAACAAAAAGATCTATTTTCTAGAGAACTAGCTCCACCTTGTTATTCCACATGTTACAATTATGTCATGCGTACTTATCAATTTTAGTCCTTGAACTTATTAATGACATATATTTCGCTGTAACAATTCATTCTCACTAACACTCCTTATCCATGGATCTAACTAGCTACAAAGATTCATAGACTAAAATTACATTGGAATGGTGATCAACCAAGGATTCTATCTAAAAGGATGGTTGAACCAATGATCTTCAGATGATCTATCTACTACTCCTCACATAAAAACAATAGCTCTTAATATCCTAGCTTATAGGTGCAACGATGTTAAATGGTAGAACTATGTTGGCCACACTCTAGGATTCTAGGCCATAGAAATGAATATAACACAAGATAAATCCAACAATGGTTTTGATACCAAATGTGAACTTGACAACTACGATAATAGATATTATAGAACCAACAAAGTTTATTTTAGCAATGAATAAATGAATATCACTGAAAGAATAATCAAATTAAAGAGAAATCACAGTATAAGAGACCAGATAAACAAAGCATGCATTCAACAATTTACACTAAATATTTTCCCGATTATATAGATGACCACAATAAACATTATATTGCACAATACATCAGAAATACAATGTATTACATGCTAATTCAATCCTCCCCTGACCTCCAATATATATTCACCAAATATCTCACTCAATGACATATCACTTCTCTCACACACTCTACAATCATAGAGAGATAACGCGCTCATGACATAACAATGGGTTAAAAAAATCTGTATCCAAAATCATGTATCAACATTGTGTTTATAAACCATTAAGTGGGAACAATGATGAGTACATTTTGCAAAATGACGTAAATTGATGCAGGGCAGTAAATGAAATACAAAATAATAAAATGCAATATACACCAGGAGAACAAATGCACTTCTATGGATTACATATTAGTAAGAAATCCAAAGAAAACTTAAAGAAAAAGAGAACAAATGCAACTATATGGATTACATAAGAATAAGAACTCCAAAGAAACGTAAAGAAAAATTTGTCACAAAAAAAATGGGGAATATTAAAAAGACTCACCAAAAAAATCTATAAAAAGGAAAAAAAACCTTGTTATAAAGGAGACTCAACACTTAACATTCAATGCTTCCAGGCATATTAATGATGGGTGTAGCCTAGTGGTATCTTTGGATTTGTAGCACCTCGCAAACATACCATATGAGCAAAGATGTTGATCAAGTGGTTAGTGCTATTGAGGACGTGGGAATGGTAGGATAAGAAAGTAATCATAAACCCATTAACCTCTTGCATTAAAGTAAGAAAAGGTGGCTTCGAGGAAATTTGGATATTTTGATTATCTCATCGAACCAAGTATACATTAGCTTGTGAATCCGAGCAAAGGAATTTTTTCCAAATTCGTATTTTAAATTGTATAAAAAGATATTCAAGTCATTCCCTAAAGGAATACATATAGAGCATCCCATTCTTTTGAGAGCGTCACTATGTAGGTTTGTAACGTACAAGAATTACCCTGGACTTTTCCCTCTTATAATATATTATCTGATTCATAGTGAACTTGGAACATATAATTAATTGGAGAGCCTGGGGCGATTATAATCGCTCAATTGTTTGTTAGACTATCAAATTAAGAGGTTCATATTAATATTGATTAATGTTATACTTTTATGGTCATTAAGTATGTTGCATTAGTTTTGGGGACAGAGAATGACAAGGACGAGGACAAGATAACACATCTTCGAGACGACTAGTCACTAGAGTACATCCCCAAATTTTTAAGGGGATGACAATAATATATATATATCTATATTAAAATTTTAAAATTCATCATAAACATTTGTAGTTGCTTTAATCTTGTAAGCATAACAAGCTATACCATATATTATTATGCAGAACTCTTACACTTGTCAATTCTAAAAAATCTCAAAAGGGTCGAGTGGCATTGTATTATTGGTTGTTAGACAAGAGCAAAATGTAGTTTAGCTTTAGGAAACTTAAGTGAAAATTATCTCTATAACAATTCTTCCTCATATTTCTTGTTAAGGATGATTATGTTAAAACATGAAAGACATTCTCTTCTCAATAGGTTTTGCAGATTTTTACATCTGTGTTGAAAATCACTATAAAACACTTTGGTTTTGTAAAAAGATTAGATTCATATTTCAGATTAAGAAGGTGATTGAATAGGAATTTATTCAAACATTTAGTACCCAATCGAAGTCACTACTATTTGATTGTTTTCACCATGCTTGAGGTTGGGATGGCGGAAACACTAGACTTGAATGACTCTTGGAAACCCATGTACAATATGTAAAAGCTAAGATGACCAAAAAATGAGAAGAATAAGAGTAATAACCACAAGGATTATCCCTTTGAAATGTTGCATTTTATGTGTTTTTTGACATGGAAGCCCTGATTGTTGTAGTATTGCTGTTAAAAATACAATATTTAAATCACCAAAAACCCAAATAGAAACCCATCATACAAAACCCATGTTTTGAGTTGCAACTTTTACAACAGATTTAGATTCCATGCAATACAAAAACAATGGATGAGACAAATGATCTTAATGCCCAATCATCAATTTTAATGATTGTCAAGACTAAAGATATATGCTCGAAATATCCCTGAAATCTACCAAAAAAATCCCTGAAATCTGTGCAGAAAATCCCAGGAATTTGCCCAAAACATCCCTGAAATTTGTTCGGAATGTTCTTGAAATATGTTCGGAACATCTTGAGGACGACCTACAAGTTCACGAGTCCGCAATGGAGTCCCCAGAAATTTGGGTAAGTTTCCTAGGAATCCCCAAGTCCCCGGAACGCGAGAACGATGGGTACGAGGTTTTTTTGGAAGGGACGAATGTGCAATATAAGTTATCAAAAATGATGATTATTGATGCAGAAGAATCTTTGGGGTTTTTCAATTTTTCATCATCTAAAATCTATTTGCAAGTTTGTAGATTTTGAATGTATAAATAGTGGTCCAAAATTTTAACCAATGTTCTTTAATACATTACAATCATAATCTAAATTTTGAATATGTTATAGAAGAGACATTATTCTACCTTTACACCAAATTGTAGAAGTAGATATTGAGTTTAAACCCACGTCCCAATTCCAAAACCAACAAAGTCTGAAATTTGTACAAGATGTCAATGACACATTTTTCTACATGCTCGCCCATTTTTAGCAAACTTGGATGCTGCACAAGTGTCCAAAACCAGTGTGCAGTAAATTTTAGATTTTATTTATATGTTAATAGAGACCTAGTATTTCAATTGACATGCTCTTAAAATTTGGATATAAGTTCTAAGATTTGGACATGTTGTAGAGAAAACATTTCTCCCTCCACTGGCCAAACGTCATAAAAATTTATTGAGTTTAAGTAAGTCTAAAATTTGGACATGTCGTAGACAAAACATTCCTCCATCCACTGGTCAAACGTCATAAATATTTATTGAGTTTAAGTACCATGCCCGTTATCCAAGCTGCACCAAGTTTAGAGAGCGTGCACAGAATTTTCCCAAAACAAGAGTTGGGCATTGTTTCAATTTRATAGTTTGATTAAGGGATGTTAACACACTTCAATAATCATTCTCAAATCTCGTCTTKGTTTCAWARTCATAAAATTCGGCAAAGTTTAAAGAASGTGCATAGAATTTTCCCCAAACAAGAGTTACGTATTGTTTCAAATTGATAGTTTGATTAGGGGGATGTTAACACTCTTCAATAATCATTCTCAAATCTCTTGTCTTGRCTTCAAAGTCATAAAATTACCACGGATCGTCTTGGCTTCAAAGTCATAAAATWACCGTGGAAAATATTGATGTACATCCTCTATTAAAGTCACTCTTCATATTCTGGAATGTACTTCTACATTATGCAATACTTTGTCAAGCCTAAATACAAATGTTTGTTTCATTGTCCATCATAGAATGGAGGTTACCATATCCATGGCTAGGTTACCATATCCATGGCTATATACACTTTGTAAAGCCTAAATACAAATGTGTTTCATTGTCCGTTATAGAATGGAGGTTACCATATCCATGGCTATTGTGATAGAGTACATTCAAGACAAAATCTCTTTCTTAAGGTTGACTACCCTTTATGTTTTTAATCTTGCATTTTTTTAAGCTAAATCATTAATCATGGTTTACTAAACATTGRGATGAAGCCAATATGACACTAATGAGCCAAATATTTAAGGCCTGGTTCATAGCCTATGTTRGTGTTCAAGGCCTGGTTCATAACATGGAAGCCTTAAAAGTAATGTTTAGGGCCCAAGTTCCTAGTTTTTACATTTGAACAATGTCTTAGGCTAGAAGACTCATATTTGGTGCACCAGACCTCAAAATGAAATCCGCATGTGGCTCATGCAACAAAGATTATTCCTAGAGGTATCATGTTATCATCAAAGTCCTATGATTTCGTATACGAACTAAGAGGAAGATATAATGGTTAAGATCATAATTTTTGTTACTAAATCATGTTTGGGACAAGAATACTCATCCCAATTGTGCCAATCCTTGATATTGGGTTCATATGCCTCGTGTGGGCTAAGGATTCCTTTTGGAGACCTTTTTCATGCTGAAGGCCGTGTACACAACACACAACTCCTAGCGCAATGGCTATTTGGCATTGAACCATGTCCTTAGCAACATCACCCATCCTTGATGTGCTAGATATTAGAACCAAGTTCGTATCCCAATCCTAGAACAAAAAAATTGTTAAAAAGGCCTATCTCCTAGTTTAAATCCGCATACATGGATTTTCGAGAATTTGTTACCAAGTGCCTTAGACCTAGAATTTACAACCGAGGCCTCTAGTTTTTAATATCAAAATATGTCTTTAAGCATAAATTTTTTACTTCATATGGCAAACCTACTTTAGTATTCAGTATGTTTTTGACTCGCGAAAAATATTACTTCCATAAGATCTATAACATTACAAATACACCTTAACATGACGAACAAACCTATACATGAGCCAAGTACATTTAGAGCTTTGTATATAGAATAGTACTTTATTTTATTTTATTTTTGTGCTTGAGACTTGTTTCATACCGAGAGAGTTAGTATTTTAAGTTTAGGAACTAGACTCTTATCATGGGATCTTCACTTAGTGAACTTGTGATAGAGCACTTTTGTTTGTGGGATAAAAAAGACTACTCTTAATTTTACTAGATATTGATAAATACCTGTAAAAATCCTTTTGTTGAACCCCCCTCTCCATACATATTTCCAATAAAAGAAGCCATCATTTTGAGTAGATACCCCTTTTTATAACCCCCCAATACCTATAAATCCCTCGATACCCTATATCCTTCTAATACCTACAATATATTGAATTTATTTTTCACAATTTAAAAATCCCCTTTATGAATGAACGTGATAAGGTATTGGTCGACAAGGTAAAGACCCCGTGACCTTTATATCCATTTTTGAAAACATATGTCGTGGTTTAGTGAGCCCATAGTTGATGTCCTACCCAGGAATGGTGAACTGAAAAGTTATTTTTCTATTGATAAAAGACTTACAATCATCAACTGATATAATTTATTAAATTTAATTATTATAAAATTGTAATTAAATAAATGAGATGCATTGAAACATGTTTTGAGATTAATATAAAATTTATTAAAATAAATTACAACTTATATGATTTTTCAGGGTTAAAAGATCAAAATAAAACAAAATAACCACATCTAAATACTAATCATTTTTCAAAGTTAAATGTTCATTAAATGGCGATAACCAGCATACATACATCTTAACCTAAGATCTATCAAGCCCAAAAAGGGATCAAATCTCTCAAGGTGTAAACCTTTAACTTTTCCTCAAGTTTTGCACTTTAAAAAAGGTTTTCACCTAGAAAGAATTGATCCCTCTCGACGCTTCATAGATCTGGGGTTAAGATGGATCTATGCCAGTTTAATACATTAATATTATAGTATTAAAAAAATTATATATATATATGGATGAGTGCAAGCTAATGATTGTCTCTCATGATGCATTAGTGGCAATGCAAACTTGGAAAAACAACAATATGTTAACTTGGAGAGATTATTCAAGGTACTTTTAAAATGAATTTGCATATAGTGTAAGAAGAAGAAACTTAAGAAATTGAATTAGCTTTCCGAATATATAACATTTATTCATAAAAACTATGAATAACTATGTAAAATTTTATTTTTTCTAACAATAGTATCTTGTTTTCTAACAAGATGTAAGGTATATGTTTTTGTTCATGTAGGTGTTGAGTATCTTAACAATAAAATTTCGTTCCAAAACCTAGTATACTTGTAGAGAACCCATTTTTCTTGTGTCATGTATTTTTTGGAAATTTATAATATTAATTTTATATTTTTTTAAAAGTATCAAAGTCAACATATCCCTGAAATTACTGTCTTTTGTTCGTGCACGCTAAGAGGGTTTTAACATGAAAAACAAAATTTATTTATTTTTATATAGTAGGTATCAGTCTCCTCTAGTTTCGTATATAACTCATTTGATAAATGGTTAAGCCGACAAAACATTATAGCAGAAATAAGAGAGGTATGTATTCTAGGATTTTGATATATGTCAAGACAAAAATAAATTAAAAATATTAAACATTATTATTATTTTTTTAAATTGTATATTTGGAATCCGCACAGCCAAATCTATCTTTGTTATTAGTTTCATTAATAACTTAATTGTGTAGCCTATAGAAAAATACCGTCAAAGACAGAGAAATTCATAAAAATGGAGGTTTTTATGTATTTGTAGATCGAACCACTAGGCTTGTCATCCCAAACCTAAATATGAAACAACCAACTCAGCAAACATGTATGTTAGAGTTGTCACTCTCACCCAAAAATATTTGAAATTCAAATAACACGTGTGTTTTAGGAATATGCACACGTTCCTAAAGCGCGTGCACATTCCTAAAGCATGTGCGCATTCCAAAAGAGCACGCACATTCATTAAACACGCGTGTGTTATTAACAACGGGAACACGTGTGCATTCCTGTTAGCACAAATCAATTCTCTCTCTTTCTCTCCCTACCCCCTTCTCCCTCCCTCCCTCTATCTTCCTCTCTTTTTGTCCGACCTCACTCTCCCTATCCCTTGCTCACTCCCTCCCCCCTCTCTCTCTTCCCCCTCTTACCCTCTCTCCTTGTGTCCCTCTTCTCCCCCTCTCCCTCCCCCATTATTTCCCCCCCTAATC
>JASDQU010587489.1:49166-59302 GCA_032191745.1 Picea mariana | reverse complement strand
CCCTGGAAACCCCGTAGTGACCATAACCATTAATGAGGTTTCCATTGGAGATACTCTCATAAACCTAGGGTCATCCATCAATTTTATGACCACTACTACCTTGGAGAAATTACAGTTAAAACCTCTTCTTAGACCTACTCCAACCATTTTGGAATTACCAGATAAAACTAGGGCTATACCTGAAGGAATTTTGGATGACATCATAGTTTCTTTAGCCTCATGGGAGTACCCATTGGACTTCCTTGTTATCCACTCAAAGGATCCTACCAAAGGCCATCCCGTCATTTTGGGAAGACCTTAGTTAGCCATGGGTAATGCATTTATTCATTGTAGAGAGGGAGAAATGACCATCTCAAATAAAATTTCTATCCATAAGCTCGCCATATACCCTCCAGCCCAACCTATCATGAATAATCTATGGTAGCTTGAGTTTCCATACGAGAATGAGGACTGGGAAGAGCGTGTATTTCCAAGTGACCATGCATGGGAAATTCAGAAGCACACAATGGAAAATGTGCTAAACCAGTTCATTTCTGCTATCACATGTGTTGATTTTCCACAATCGTTTCCCCAATTTGAGCACATGTTTGGGGAATAATTTCAGGAACAATCGGACCCATCCATTTTTTATTCGAAATATTTTATCTTTGAGATAGATGAGACTGCCATGTCTTATACTATGCCCTACGAGATTAGTCCAGGGAAATTTTAACATATAAACTTCAGGCTAGATGCAGACCAACAAAAACAATTGGTAAGTATCCTTAAAGAACAATCAGGATGATTCTCCTGGGAATACATTGACATGAAGGGTATACACCCTAACACATGCATCCATCAAATATATACCCAGGGTGAAGTAACACCTGTTAGGAAACCCCAGAGAAGGATGAACCCAACACTCAAAAATATACTAAAGGAGGAGATCCAAAAGTTATTAAATGTTGGATTTATTTATCCCATCTTCGACAGTAAGTGGGTATCCCCGCTTGTAGTGGTCCCAAAGAAAGTGACCGGGAAATGGAGGATTTGTGTTGATTTCTGGGAACTCAACAAAGATACTCTGAAGGATTACTTCCCTTTTCCTTTCATTGACCAAGTTTTGGATACCCTATCTGGAAATAAGTATTTCTCCTTTTTAGATGGGTACAACGGGTACAATCAAATTCTCATAGCACCCGAGGACCAGGACAAGACCACCTTTACTTGTTCTTGGGGCACCTATGCCTATAGGGTTTTACCATTTGGATTGTGTAATGCTCCTGCCACATTTCAACGAGCAGTACTAAGGATATTTCCAGATCTTATTCATGATTGTGTGGAGGTTTACATAGATGACTTCACAGTTTATGGAAACACTTACTAAGAAGCCTTAGATAACTTAGAAAAAGTCCTTATCAGATGCCAAGAAATGAACCTATCTATAAGTCATGAAAAATGGAAAATGTTGTTAACTGAAGGAGTGGTTCTAGGACATCATGTTTCATCTGAAGGGATAAAAGTTGATGCTGCAAATATTGAGGTCATCGTCAGAATTCCACCCCCCAAGACTCAGAAGGAGGTGAGAATCTTTCTTGGAAATGCTTAATACTACCGACGGTTTATTAAAATTTTTACAAAGATTGTTGTACCTATGTTTGGATTGCTAATAAAGGATGTTGATTTTGTTTGGACTGAGTAGTGTCAAACTACCTTTGAAACCCTGAAAGCTAAGATTTATGTGGCACCAGTTCTTAGAGGGCCCAATTGGACTCTGCCATTTCACATGTCTATTGATGCCTCCAACACCGCAATAGGAGGAGTATTAGGGAAGAAAGAGGACTAGCAGTCCTATGCCATTATTTTCTGAGAAAGAACTTGTCCCCTGTCGAGTTAAACTACATAGTTATCGAGAAGGAATTATTGGCAGTAGTTCATGCTATCAATATGTTTTGTCATTACATTACAGGTTAAGAAGTATTTTTACATACAAATCATTCCTCCATTAGATTTCTCATGAATAAACCCATAACTAATGGCTAAGTGACTAGGTGGCTCCTTCTATTGCAAGAGTTTAACATCATCGTGCTTGACCGACCAGGAAAGGATCATTTGGTAGCTAATTTTATTTCATGAATAAAAAATGAGGATGATGATATCCTTGTAGATGGTAGTTTCTTGGATGAGAACCTTTTTTCCCTCTCTGTAAATACCCTATGGTTTGCGGATATGGAAAACTATCTGGCTACTAGGAAGTTACCGTCCCATTTGTCACCTCATGAAAAGCGTAAAATTATTACACAAAGTGCTAATTACTCCTAGGTTGGCCATGACCTTTTTCACACATGTCCTGATCTGATTATTCATAGATGTGTCTGAGAGGATGAGGTACCAGAAATACTACGAAGTTGTCATGATGGACCATGTGGTGGCCATTTTTCTAACAAACGTACAACATATAAGGTGTTACATTCAGGATATTATTGGCCTATAATTTTTAAATATGTTGTCAAGTATGTGAGGAGTCGCGATAGTTTCCAAAGGATAGGAAGACCTACATCAACTGACAAAATTCCCTTGCATTCCCAATTCATGATAGAACCCTTCGAAAAATGGGCCCTTGACTTTGAAGGACCAATTTCACCGATGTCCCATAAGAAGAACTATATTTTGGTTTGTACAGGCTATGTCACCAAGTGGGTAGAGGCAAAAGCCTTATTCAGGGCAACAAAAAAGTCTGTTGTTGAATTCATTTATGAAGACATATTTACTCGCTTCAGTGTCCCTCATGAAATTGTTACATACCATGGCACTCAATTCACTTCCAAGATGATGAGAGAGCTAACAGAGAAATATGGGATTAAACACTGTAAATATTCTCCATACCACCCACAAGCTAACGGTAAGGTAGAGTCTACAAACAAAGTTCTCGAAGCTATCTTAACCAAGACTGTTCAATTACATCACCTTGATTGGGCTGATAGGATTCTAGAGGCTTTGTGGGCTTACCAGACACCTGTAGAAACACCACTGGGCATGCCCCTTATAAGAAAGTGTATGGGAAACAAGTACTTCTACCAATAGAATTCCAAGTAAGGACCTTTTGTATTTTCATAGAATTGGGATTAAACTTAGATGAGGCTCAGAAGCAATGATCCCTACAACTGAATGAGTTGGATGAAGTCAAGCAAGATGCCATCCAATGAACAACATTAGTCCAAAACCAGAGGAGCAAGTGGAATGACAAATTTATTAAGAGGAAACACTTCCAATCTGGTGATTGGGCTCTGTTATTTAATTCCCGATTTAAAACCTTCAAAGGAAAACTCACCACCCGGTGGTTGGGCCCTTACAAGGTAGTCACTGTATATGACAATGGAGCTGTGAAAATCAAAAAAATTGATGATGGACAAGTCTCCTTTGTAGTAAATGGACACCGACTCAAATTTTATCATAAGCCCATTTCCAAAGATGATTTTCTACAGGTCATGTCAACTGACAAGGAATTGGCCTTAGTAGATGGGGAAGTCCCCCCTTGTTCTTGAAAGTTTTCTAAATTTTCTACTATACATATGTAAATAATTTTGAATTTTGTTGATAAGCAATTCTAGAGATTTTTGTAGGTATTTAATTCACCAGGAGTGAACAGTTTCAAGGAAATATAAAAGAAGGATTTTTCTTCAAAACATTGTTACACTTGAACTTTGTTGTCTGCTAAGCATCAAATGAATATTGACTTGTTGTAATTAGCTATATTTTTTCAAAATTTTTCATTTATTAAGGTATTCTAAAAGGTAGTTGCTCTTGAAAATCTTCACCACTGTATAAGGAAGTGATATCATAACCATCAAGCTTAGAGGTCTCTCATACATTTTTCCCAAGAAACCTAAGTAATTGATTAAAGTATCTTTATTAAAGAGTAGCAAGGAGGTCTAATTAGTGGTTAGTCATGGAAACATCACAATAACTACAAAAGAAGAAAGTAAATTGAGCCTAGAGATACCTTTATGTTCTTTCTCAATGGTACCATCCACTGTACACTAAATAGCTTGATTATATCATATCTTTAGATAGGACACGCCCGCTTAAGTACACCTTACATCAGGACAATCACTAAGGAATATAACGGAAATTCATCCTCTAACATAAATACCATCCCAATTGAAAAAACAAAGAAAAAGTTGTTTTCAAAGTTGTTCCCCCATCTTCTTGCATAAAGAAATATTATACTAAAATCTTAAAAGATGGAGGGCCAGTATCTAAGGGTGTAAGAGGCTAACCCATCGGGATATTGAACAGGTCTGCTGGCAGCGGGTACCAGCCTGTGGTATGACTAGGTAAACCCGTCGGAGTACTGAGCAGTCTTTCTAGAAGCGGGGCATTCTACCTAGCAAGGATGGTAATCTGACAAAAAATAAATAATAAATTTAACCTTGTCCTAATGTATGCTATTACTTGTAGACAAAGCTGGCATGAAGTATGTATGGTTAAGCTAAGGTTAATGAACTCCATAAACTTTCCATTGGGAACTAACTCCGAGACTATCTTGAAACTCTCTTTCCTACCTCTTCTTATTTATATATAGGATCTCTTATCCTATAGGTGGGGCCATATTCTAACCGTCTCGTCAGACCAATCTGTGAAATTTATCTTTACACTTGAAAAACTGTAAATCTTCAACTATTGGGAGAACTGACTGGTTTCCTATACTTTTGATTGTGAGGTATCACAATACCTAGGTGTGGGGGAGGGGTTCATGAGTTGAAAAATGATCATTGCCTAGAGAAGTAAATCTTTGTAAAAAAATTCTGTATTATTTTCATGATATAGGTTATTACATCAACAGTCATTTTATTTTGAAGTGCTAAATCTCTTGTGTTCTATAAATGGTTGTACATATACTTAACAAACCACTTTATTGGTTCATTTTTGTTACAAGTTGTTCATTGTAGGTTTTACATTACATGTTCTATGCAAGTGGAGTGAGTGAGCATGGTGGAAAAATCAACAAACAATGGAACATTCTGCCTCTGCTCTTAATCACTGTGACTGTCAAAACCATTTCAATATTACATATTATCCATTACAGGAGGTAAAAATGTATTTAACACAGAGGTGATGTATGAAGTGTCATATGAGGTGATGTATGAAGTGTCGTATGAGGTGTCGAATGAAGTTCCATATAAATTTACACACCAGTAACTGTCCACAATTTCGAGTAACCGGGAATCAATGACATTTAACTGAATTGGTTTAGGGAAATCAAGATTGAATATGAAAACATTAGATGCTTTTATGATCAAATGTCCAAGTCAAAAGACTTGGACATTGATCTAACTACGTATCATTAAGATTGCCCTAAAAAACGAGCCTTAAAATTTGAAATTGCTCACACATGGCAACTCGTGCGCGCATGTGTGCAACCAATTCCACCCAAGGCACATTCAAAAATGGGATTGGGTTATCCTATTATTCCAATTCACCTCTGCCATTTGCATTTTTCCCTGTTTTAAGAATGTTCTCAACCTCTGTCATTTGTTCCTCTGTTCAAATTGTGCTCGACCGTTGATTCAATTCGTGCCATTCCTTGACCTGATCACACCCTCTCTTGGTAAATTTATCCTTTGTTCATTTCTTCACATCATCACGATGCCCAAGAGGTATGAACCCTCTTCCTACGCATACCTTTTTTCCATTCCTGAGTTTGTACAGTGCAGGGAGGTGTTTTTGTGCACAGGCTGGGGGGCATTTTTATCCCACTTGAAGGGCCACGATGATGGCATCTCAATGCAATTCACCCTCATTTTTTATGGGAACACAGTGCACGTGGGGTATCTCATATTTGGGGTCTCAGAGGAATCCATAGGTGAAGCCACGAAACTTCCAAAAGTGGGAGATAGATGGTTTAAAAACCACCAGCTGTTGTGCTCAAGCTATAATAGGGTTTTAAACCAGAATTCTAGAACATCTATGGAGCTAAAGGATACTCCAAGGAGTGGATAAAAGAGGAACTGATGAACCCTCTCATAGTCATCACTAGGTTGATCACAAGTGAAGGTAGATATTCCACTTTTAAAGCCTATCATTTCAAATTGTTAGCTCACTTTCAGTTCAATAAACCATTGAATTTCCCCTTCTACTTTTTAAAGAGCTTGGAGAAGATGTCTTCTCAAGTGGGGAAGAATGTAACCAACCTCTACAACAACCTCTTTCACCATGGACTAATCAAACTCCTTGTTCTGGACGAATTAGAAAAACATGGGAAAACTTGGGATGAATTCATTTATCAATTTGCAAACCCTCACTTGAAAATCAAGACCAGCAAAAAGACATTAGATATAAAGACTATTTCTCTATCCAAACCCCACTCTCCAAGGACTCCAAAAATCTAAGAATGTTGTTGAAACCCATGCATCCTCATTGGGTAAAAAGACCAAGAGTAAAGATCAAAGAAAGATTATTGTTAATCTTCAGATGCCTTTAGTATCTCTTGATCCTACACCCAAAAATATATAAGAAGTGATTCAACAAGACTTTCCTAAAGTTCCCACAAATAGGAGAGGTGCTAATCGATTTAATAGAGGACCCTTTTGAAAGAGTACCCGTAGCACAAGAGGAAAACCATATGCAAAACCCCTAACCACTTTGGACCCTATCCAAGTGTCATGTGATCTCGATAGTCCTCACAAAAGACTTAGGGAAGTGTCAGTAGACGAATTAGATCCTCACAGAAAAACAAAATTAGAACCTACCTCTCCTTATCAACCCCCTATTACTCCTACCTCACCGATACCTACCCCAGATTATAAGAATGACAAACACTCTTCATATTTCAAAGGATATAAGCCTTCCTTTGAGATAATTGATCCTGCTCCAACCATTGAGAAGCTACAAGAAGAGAATTTTCAGCTACTACAACAGTTGGAATATAGGAAGACTATGGACACACATATTCACCATGATAATGCAGTCCTCCAAGAAAAGGTGAATTCCCTTCAAAGGTTGGTTGATGAAATGACCAAATCCAACCGCAACCTCAGAGCACAATTGAAGCAACATAAGAGGAATAAGTCAAAATCTTCACGGCAAGAAGGGGAAGCTTCTATTATAGGATAAATTGGTAGGTGCAGACACTAACTGATCTCCCTAGATCCACCTAGATCTAGAACAAAACACACTGAAACATGATGCTTTCCTTAAGTTTTAGATATTGAATTTACTAACTAAAGAGGGATAGGTGACATACCATTTAAACGTCGCTTCCTCTCGCCATCGCCATCCTATCTCCGTTCTAACACTCATACAACGATGAACCTGCAAAAGAATGCAACCAACCAAAGTGATAGGAATAGCATGAACTCAATATAAACCTATGTATGTGATCAAGGAATCATACAATAAAACACAACAATCTTTATAGGAAAGAATCATATTGTTGTATCATATTAAATGCGAAAGATAGATTACAACCATGGCCTTGATGACGTAAGGTCCCTTGCAACTGTCCTTCGTTCCCCACACACTTCCACTCCAAGAATTCTAAAAGAATAGATCTGATAATATTCACAATCTATCTTGACAAAGGCAAAACTCAAAGACACTCCAAGCAAGCTAATAATTCCAAGCCAAATCCAACTTAGCCCTTCTCCATGAGAGCTCCTCTCCTTTTATAAGCTGAAGAGGATAAAGTGAGGAGGTTAGGATGATCCCCCTAAATCATGAAAGTGAGTAAGATCCAAACCATTCAGATGCCACCTCACCATGGAAGTTTCTCCTTCTAGAAGATTCGAGAAAACACTCATTTTTCCCACATGTAAGCATTCTCACACCCTACCTATAGAGAAGACTGCAAAATCCTCATGACCTAGCTATGATGCAGCCTGCAAGAATCAGGCATTCTCGCACTCTAGCTATAATGCAGCCTGCAAACTTCCTTTTTTATAGGGTTTTTACAAAGGAAAATGCAACTTCTTTTCTCAGAAAAAGTTCTTCTCCCTTCTTTCTTCAGTAACTCAGGCCACTGACCCCTTTGAAGACTACAAATAGGTTTACATCATTAACAGTCATAGGGATGACAAAAATAATGTGTAACGGCTTCTAAAGTTGATCCTCCTCTACAAGCTTAGTCATAAGGGGAAATTTCTTTTTGTTTGCAGTGGGACCTACAAAATATTAAGTGTGGGGGTAATCTTATGCGTGTGATATGACTGATTTCATGACATCAATTAGATCCTTTTTGTTGTATATGTATATGTGTTTTTCCTGTTTTGAAGAGTTTTTGAAGAGATTTTGTGTCAGGTCGCTATGATTCACACCAGGTATGCATAATTCATGTTTTTTGATGATTTTAAGAATAAATTAACATGTTTTTATGATTCCAAGAAACTAATTCGTGTTTTGTATGTCACAAAGAAAAATCGCAGCTTGTTTTTGCATCTGACACTCTGTCTCGTACTCCATCCAACACTCTATCCTGCACAAAAACTATGGGTGATTTGGCAGTTAGCATATTGTCGGCCAATGATGGGAGAATTAGAGACATGGGTTTTTCTTGTGTTCATGGCCTTCATCTACTGAACTCTTGAAAACTCAATTTGGTTTATTATGTTGGGAGATTATTGTCTCGCCTCATTTCTAGAATCCATCGGTAGTTAGGGCATCTTAAATGCGATTTGTTTTTTTTAGAGAGGGTTGACCGTTCTAGTGGTCGACCTCTCAGCTTGTAAATCTTATAAATATCACCTCAGTGGTCAAACAATTGTTAATAAGTAGAGTGTTAGAGAGACAAAGACAATTTAGCTCTATTTTCCTATTTTCATTTTGCCAAAACTGTGTAAAGACTGTGTTTTTGGTTTTAATGGTGAATTCGTGTTGTTGAAGCTCATGGTTTACCTTTGAAGAGTAACCATGACTTTCTGGGGGGCCCACCAGCAATCTGGGTGAATATCCTATGAGTTTTCTTGTGAATTGAATAACGTAATTGTCTTTTCATTCATTTTTTGTACATGAATTGTCATTTTGCTTGCTTATTGTATAAATTGTTGTTTATAGCTTAATTGTTTTAGTTTCTTTTGCAGGTTATTATGAAGGATTGTGTTAGTGTGCAATGACTTTTTAGTTAGTAGGAAGCATCTTGCAAGCTTAGATACTAACCATGTGTGTAACTAGATGATAAATTAAGTTTTGTTTATGCTGAAATAGATGATAAAAACAGAGTTGAAAACAGAGTTCTTAATTCATGATTTCTTTGATAGGGTTTCGGTGGATGGATAGTCATTAGCCTTTAGTTTTCAATTCTAGTTTGCCTATCTAGTTTCTATTTAGATTCATTTATTTAATTTGTCATTTAGGTTTCTCATTTTCTTACTTGTCATATGCTTAAATATTGTTTAAATTATGTTTATGAGTATTTCATTTTTTTGCAATTTGAATTGTTAAGATAGAACTAGTTTAGTTTACTTCATGCAATTTCTTTCTTACATCTAAGTTGCAATTTCAATTCATAGTTAATTATTGAGTTTAGTGTAGTACAAATTTTCTTCATTAGTATAGAATGCAATTGAATTTACTAGAATAGTATCTTTATACTGTTGATGATTAATGCATGATTAATAATCACATGGATATGCATGATAGTTGATGTTGTTTCCATAATGGCTAAGTTCTCACTAGATTGCCTAATTCATACTTTTCACTTTTCTATTGAAGTCAATATCAAGTTTATCCCTCTTGAATTATCTTTCATTGTTAAATGTCATTGTGATATTATACGACACCGGAGACATAACCATCAACACTATATTTGAGTTTTCTTGCTGTTAGCACTTTGTAAATTTCCAAGAGGTTGTTAGGAAGAAGAAATCTATGAGAGGTAACTTTATCCAACTGCTTTTGAAGCTGGGATCTAGCCCTTCCAACTTCAGAGAGGGATCTATCTATATGATTTAGATATGTTTCATTTTTTTTTAAAATATTAGGCTAGATAAATAAATAAGTCGATTTTGTGTTGTAGTGTTTGTTGAGTTGGTTGAGATAGTTTACACATCCATTGGGCTATGGGGTCCATGTCATAAAGATGAAATCCGAACCATAAAAAACAAAGGAACCTTTCATAGGGTGAGATAATATAATCACTGGATTCTTTAGTAGCATAAATG
>JASDQU010587489.1:29903-48474 GCA_032191745.1 Picea mariana | reverse complement strand
CACCTGAACTAAATAGTTTTAAGTTTCTACTGTAAGGATCCCGAACATTATTTCCTGTTTTATCCCTACTCCTTGAGTAATTCTTACACATTTCACATATTTCAAAAAATGGTTTATGAGATATGTTAGCTAATGCCATCAGGTTAAGCATCTCTAGTTATTCTTTTGAATTCCCTTAAGGAAAAGAGCCCTAATTGCATCCTCTAGGAGGTCATGATATTTTGATTTCTAAGAGATATAACCAAACCATTTCATATAATCCTCGAGGGTCTCATCTTCTAACTGTTGGATTTTAAAGATGTCATTACGAGACTCTTTCATCTTGCAGTAGTCTTGGTACTTATTAAGAAATATATCTTTCATGGCTTCCCAAGACCTAATCCTGGATTCTCCCAACCCCATGAACCATCTTAGTGCAGAGTCCTTGAGGGTGGCAGAAAAGAGTTTTAGTTTCTGGGCATCTTGTAGGTAGTTGTAGCTCCTACACAAGTTGTCGAACTCAAATAGGAAGGTGTCTGGATATTCGTTGTTTTTACCATAAAAGTTGGGCAGTGCTGAGAGAGGAATATTTTTCATGTTGACATTTGGGGTGGTGTCCAAAATTGGAAATCCGAAGGTAGTTTCGGTTTGGTTTCCAACTTCTTCTTCCTCTCCGTGTCTTACATTTTGTGATCCCCCTGATCATCCATACTAGTTTGGTTTCCAAAAAGAGAGTACCTAGGTGGTTTTATATTCAAAGAGAACAAGGTTTCCCTTTGATGGAAAGGTCTTCCTACTGATTGGATGTCTGGGACTCTACTTGAGCCAGTTGAGACTATTGGTGCCAAAGTTTCTGTATCAAATTGAGAGATAATTATGTTGGCTGAAATAGAAAACAAAATATTCACCTTTTCAGGGTCTATGATGTCCTCAAAGTTAGGATCTCCTAGTGGTGGTGTAAAATCAAAGGTTGTATTTTTTGGTTCTACAGAAGGCTCGAGTGGTCTTGCCTCCTGTCCCAATATTATTGATGCTTCAATTTTTTGTTCTATAGTGCTCCCCGTCTTAGTCTCTTTAGAGGCTACTTTATCTCTTAGGGTTGAGCTAGATCCTGTTTTTCGGTATCGGTTTGCAGAACTTATAAGCGGAACTTCCCTTCCCCCAAAAAGGTCAGAAGGAACCTTAGTTGAAAGATCTTATTTAGATTTAACGTATATACCTTTTGGGTCTCTAGGTCTATTCATGAAAGTAAACAAAAACATAAAGAAAGACTACCATTGGGTTTGGGGGAACCTGCTATAACAGATGCGTAGGTTATTAACTCTCATCTTAAAGTTCCCCCACCACCAAACTAATGCTAAGGTTTATAAATGATCTAATTCCTAACTATTTCTTACCTTGAGACAACTCCCCAGCAATGGCGCCAAAAATGATGGGTGTTCTATATGCACTAAAAACACACTAAAAACCCTCAATTAAATTGTCAACCCGAGGTAAGTAAACTTAGAGTTCTAGCAATATATATGACAAGGTAGAAGATCTGGTAGTAGTATAGTCTAACTAAGGAAGTAGCTATCTAAGGGCTAATTTATTCAAGAAAAAACTATTCATGAGCAAAGTCTACTAAGAAACTCAAACTATGTACCCTAAGTAACCTTTGAACAAAGGATTGATGGATAGTTCTAAGAAATAAAATGAAAACCCTACTTAAAAAAAACTAACTTAATCATAACAATGAGAAAAATAAAACTATCTATCTAATAAGCAATAACAACAGAAAACTACTTTAATTAACCTACTCAAATTCAATAAGCAACTACCCTATGAAAGCAAGCAAATGAACAAGAAACTACCCTATCAAAGCAAGCAAAAAACTAAATAACCTAAGATAACTTCTACAACAAGTAAAATAATAAATAAGGAACTAATTAAACTAAGAAACAAGTGAACTCTATTCTTAAATTAAACTTCACAACTACTTATAATTTATGAGAGGAAATCTAGCAAAAAGACTATCTGTCCTTCAAAATCAAGGAAACTATCTTCTAATATATCAAAACAAGAAAACTATCTTCTAATCTATGAAAGAAAGAAAACTATCTTCTAATCTATGAAAGAAAGAAAACTCAAATATAGTGTTGATGGTTATGTATCTGGTGTCTTATAATATTACGATGGCAATTAACAATGAAAGATAATTCAAGAGGGATAAACTCAATATTGACTTCAATAGCAAAGTGAAAAGTATGAATTAGGCAATCCACTGAGAACTTAGCCATTATGGAAACAACATCAACTATCCTGCATATCCATGTGATTATTAATCATGCATTAATCACCAATAATATAAATATACTATTCTAGTAAATTCAATTGCATTCTATACTAATGAAGCAAATTCATACTACATTAAACTCAATAATTAACTATGAATTGAAATTGTAACCTATATCTAAGAAAGAAATCGCATGAAGTGAGGTAAACTAAACTAGTTCTATCTTAACAATTCAAATTGCAAAAAGAGGAAATACTCATAAACATAAATTAAACACTATTTCATCATATGACAAGTAAGAAAATGAGCAAACTAAATGACAAATTAAATAAATTAATCTAAATAGCAACTAGATAGGCAAACTAGAACTGAAAACTAAACGCTAATGACTATCCATCCACTGAAACCCTGTCAAAGAAACCATGAATTAAAAACTCCATTTTATCATCTATTTCATCATAAAGAAAACTTAATTTATCATCTAGTTACACACACGGTTAGTATCTCAGCTTGTAAGTTTCTTCCTACTAACTAAAAATTCATTGCACACTAACACAATCCTTCATAATAACCTGCAAAAGAAACTAAAACAATTAAGCTATAAACAACAATTTATACAATAAGCAAGCAAAATGACAATTCATGTACAAAAAATGAATGAAAAGACAACTACGCTATTCAATTCACAATCAAACTCATAGGATATTCACCCAGAATGTTGGTGGGCCCCCCAACAAGTCGTGGTTACTCTTCAAAGGTGAACCACGAGCTTCAACAACACGAATTCACCATTAAAACCAAAAACACAGTCTTTACACAGTTTTGGCAAAATGAAAATAGGAAAATAGAGCTAAATTGCCTTTGTCTCTCTAACACTCTACTTCTTAACAATTGTTTGAGCACTATGGTGGTATTTATAAGTTTTACAATATGAGAGTTCAGCCACTAGAAGGGTCGACCCTCTCTAAAAACAACAAATCACATTTAATATGTCCTAATTGCCGGTGGCTTCTAGAAATGAGGTGAGCCAACAATTGCCCAACATAACAACCCAAATTGAGTTGTCAAGAGTTCAGTAGCTGGAGGCCACGAGAACAAGAAAAATTCATGTCTCTGATTCATCCATCGCTAGCCACCAATGTGCTAACTGCCAAATCGCCCATAGTTTTTGTGCAGGACAGAGTGCCAAACGAAGTGCTGGATGGAGTATCGGACTGAGTGTCGAATGGAGTACCGGACGGAGTGTCGGATGCATAAACAAGCTGTGATTTTTACCTATGAAATACAAAACATGAATTAGTTTCTTTCAATCATAAAAACATGCTAATTTATACTTAGAATCATCACAAAACATGAATTGCATACCTAGTGTGAATCATAACGATATGACACAAAAGCTCTTCAAAAACTCTTCAAAAATTCTTCAAAATAAGAAAAACGCATATACATATAGGACAAAAAGGATCTAATTAACGTCATGAAATCAGTCATATCACAAGCCCAACATTACCCCCACACTTAAGATTTTGCAGGTCCCACTGCAAACAAAATGAAATTGCCCCTCATGAATAAGCTTGTTGAGGACGATCATCTTTAGAAGCTTCCCCTTCTTGCCATAAAGATTTTGAGTTATGCCTCTTATGTTTCTTCAATTTTGCTCCGAGGTTGTGGTTGGATTTGGTCATTTCGTCAACCAACCTTTGAAGGGAATTCACCTTTTCTTAGAGGACGACATTATCGTGGTGAAGATGTGTGTCCATAGTCTTCCTATCTTCCAACTATTGCAGTAGCTGAAAATTCTCTTTTTGTAGCTTCTCAATGGTTGAATCAAGATCAATTATCTCAGAGGAAGGCTTAGATCCTTTGAAAGATGAAGAGTGAATGTCATTCTTAGGATCTGGGGTAGGTATTGGTGAGGTAGGAGTAATAGGGGGTTGATAAGGAGAGGTAGGTTCTGATTTTGTCTTTCTTTGAGGCTCTAATTCGTCTATTGACACTTCCCTAAGTATTTTTTGAGGACTCTCGAGAGCAGAGGACACTTGGATAGGGTTCGAAGTGGTCAGGGGTTTTTCATATGGTTTTCCTCTTATGATTCGAGTACTCTTTCGAAAGGGTCCTCTATTAAATTGATTAGCACCTCTCCTATTTGTGGGAACTGTAGGAAAGTCTTTTTGAATCACTTCTTGTATATTTTTGGGTGTAGGATCAAGAAATATTGAAGGCATCTGAAGATTAACAATAGGCTTTCATTGATCTTTACCCTTGGTCTTTTTACCTGATGAGGATGCAGGGGTTTCAACAAGCTTCTTAGATTTTTGTTCCAGTAAAGAGATGCCTAGTGCATGAGGGTTTGGAGTCCTTGGATAGTGGGGTTTGGATGGATAAATAGTATTTAGATCTACTATATTTTTGTTACTCTTGATTGTCAAGTGAGGGTTTGCAAATTGATAAATGAATGCATCCCAAGTTTTCCCCTGTTTTTCTAATTCAGCCAGAACAAGGAGTTTGATTAGGCCATGGTGAAAGAGGTTGTTGTGGGGGTTGGTTACATTCTTCCTCACTTGAGAGGACATTTTCTCCAAGCTCTTTAAAAAGTAGAAGGGGAAATTCAATGGTTTATTGAACTGAAAGTGAGCTAACAATCTGAAATGACAGGCTTTAAAGGTGAAATATCTACCTTCACATGTGATAAACCTGGTGATGACTATGAGAGGGTTCATCAGTTCCTCTTTTATCCACTCCTTGGAGTATCCTTTAGCTCCAGAGATGTTCTGGAACTCTGGTTTAAAAACCCTATTATAGCTTGAGCACAACAACTGGTGGTTTTTAACCCATCTATCTCCCACTCTTGGAAGCTTTGTGGCTACAACAATGGATTCCTCTAAGACGCCAAAGGTGAGAGACCCCACGCATGCCAAAAATGATGGGTGTTCTATATGCACTAAAAACACACTAAAAACCCTCAATTAAATTGTCAACCTCGTATAAGTAAACTTAGAGTTGTAGAAATATATATGCCATGGTAAATGAGTTGGTAGTCGTATAGTCTAACTAAGGAATTGGCTATCTAAGGGCTAATCTATTCAAGAAAAAACTATTCATGAGAAAACCCTATTAAGAAACTCAAACTATGTACCCTAAGTAACCTTTGAACAAAGGATCGATGGATAGTTCTAATAAAGCAAATGAAAACCCTACTTAAAGAAAACTAACTTAATCATAACAATGAGCAAAAGAAAACTATCTATCTAATGGGCAATAACAACAACAAACTACTTTAATTAACCTACTCAAATTCAATAAGCAACTACCCTATCAAAGCAAGAAAATGAACAAGCAACTACCCTATCAAAGCAAGTAAACAACTAACTAACCTAGGATAACTTCTACAACAAGTAAAGTAATGAATAAGCAACTAATTAAGATAAGAAAAAACTGAACTCTATTCTTAATTAAACTTCACAACTACTTCTAATTTATGAGAGGAAATCTACTAAATTGAAAGAAAGAGGATTTAACAACTAATATTTAATCTATGATAAGCAAATTATTCCTTAACCTACCAAAGCAAAAAGACTATCTATCCTACAAAAGCAAGGAAACTATCTTCTAATCTATCAAAACAAGAAAACTATCTTTTAATCTATGAAAGCAAGAAAACTATCTTCTATTCTATGAAAGCAAGAAAACTCAAATATAGTGTTGATGGTTATGTCTCCAGTGTCTTATAATATCACGATAACATTTAACAATGAAATATAATTCAAGAGGGATAAACTCGATATTGAATTCAATAGCAAAGTGAAAAGTATGAATTAGGCAATCCAGTGAGAACTTAGCCATTATGGAAACAACATCAACTATCCTACATATACATGTGATTATTAATCATGCATTAATCATCAACAATATAAAGATACTATTCTAGTAAATTCAATTGCATTCTATACTAATAAAGCAAATTCATACTACACTAAACTCAACAATTAACTATGAATTGAAATTGCAACCTAGATATAAGAAAGAAATTGCATAAAGTAAACTAAACTAGTTCTATCTTAACAATTCAAATTGCAAAAAGAGGAAATACTCATAAACGGAAATTAAACACTATTTCAGCATATGACAAGTAAGAAAATGAGCAAACTAAATGACAAATTAAATAAATGAAGCTAAATAGCAACTAGATAGGCAAACTAGAATTGAAAACTAAAGGCTAATGACTATCCATCCACTGAAACCCTGTCAAAGAAATCATGAATTAAAAACCATGTTTTTATCATCTATTTCAGCATAAAGAAAACTTAATTTATCATCTAGTTACACACATGGTTAGTATCTAAGATTTCAAGATGCTTCCTACTAACTTAAAATTCATTTCACACTAACAAAATCCTTCATAATAACCTACAAAAGAAACTAAAACAATTAAGCTATAAACAACAATTTATACAATAAGCAAGCAAAATGACAATTCATGTACAAAAAACGAATGAAAAGACAACTACGCTATTCAATTCACAATCAAACTCATAGGATATTCACCCATAATGTTGGTGGGCCCCCCAACAATTCATGGTTACTCTTCAAAGGCAAACCATGAGCTTCAACAACACGAATTCACCATTAAAACCAATAACACAGTCTTTACACAGTTTTGGCAAAATGAAAATAGGAAAACAAAGCTAAATTGTCTTTGTCTCTCTAACACTCTACTTCTTAACAATTGTTTGACCACTGTGGTGGTATTTGTAAGTTTTAAAAGCTGAGAGGTTGACCACTAGAAGGGTCGACCCTCTCTAAAAACAACAAATCGCATTTAAGATGTCCTAACTGCCGGTGGCTTCTAGAAATGAGGCGAGCCAATAATCACCCAACATAGCAACCCAAATTGAGTTGTCAAGAGTTTAGTAGCTGGAGGCCACGAGAACAAGAAAAACCCATGTCTCTGATTCGTCCATCGCTAGCCACCAATATGCTAACCGCCAAATCACCCATAGTTTTTGTGCAGGACAGAGTGCCAGACAAATTGATGGATGGAGTATCGGACTAAGTGTCGAATGGAGTATCGGACAAAGTGTCAGATGCATAAACAAGCTATGATTTCTACCTATGACATACAAAACATGAATTAGTTTCTTGGAATCATAAAAACGTGTTGATTTATACTTAGAATCATCACAAAACATGAATTATGCATACCTGGTGTGAATCATAACGATATGACACAAAATATCTTCAAAAACTCTTCTAAACAAGAAAAATGGATATAAATATATGACAAAAAGGATCTAATTAACGTCATGAAATCAGTCATATCACAAGCCCAACATTACCCCCACACTTAAGATTTTGCAAGTCCCACTGCAAACAAAAAGAAATTGCCCCTCATGACTAAGCTTGCTGAGGACGATCATCTTTAGAAGCTTCTCCTTCTTGCCGTGAAGATTTTGACTTATGCCTCTTGTGTTGCTTCAATTGTGCTCTAAGGTTGCAGTTGGATTTGGTCATTTCATCAACCAACCTTTGAAGGGAATTCACCTTTGCTTAGAGGACTGCATTATCATGGTGAAGATGTGTGTCCATAGTCTTCCTATCTTCCAACTATTGTAGCAGCTGAAAATTCTCTTTTTGTAGCTTCTCAATGGTTGAACCAAGATAAATTATCTCAGAGGAAGGCTTAGATCCTTTGAAAGATGAAGAGTGAATGTCCTTCTTAGGATCTGGGGTAGGTATCGGTGAGGTAGAAGTAATAGGGGGTTGATAAGGAGAGGTAGGTTCTGATTTTGTCTTTCTTTGAGGATCTAATTTGTCTACTAACACTTCCCTAAGTCTTTTGTGAGGACTCTCGAGATCAGAGGACACTTGGATAGGGTCCGAAGTGGTCAGGGGTTTTGCATATGGTTTTCCTCTTGTGATTCGAGTACTCTTTCGAAAGGGTCCTCTATTAAATCGATTAGCACCTCTCCTATTTGTGGGAACTATAGGAAAGTCTTTTTGAATAACTTCTTGTATCTTTTTGGGTGTAGGATCAAGAGATATTGAAGGCATCTGAAGATTAACAATAGGATTTCTTTGATCTTTACGCTTGGTCTTTTTACCTGATGAGGATGCAGGGGTTTCAACAAGCTTCTTAGATTTTTGTTCCAGTAAAGAGATGACTAGTGTAGGAGGGTTTGGAGTCCTTGGATAGTGCGGTTTTGATGGAGAAATAGTCTTTAGATCTAATATATTTTTGTTAGTCTTGATTGTCAAGTGAGGGTTTGCAAATTGATAAATGAATGCATCCCAAGTTTGCCCCTATTTTTCTAATTCGGTCAGAACAAGGAGTTTGATTAGGCCATGGTGAAAGAGGTTGTTGTGGGGGTTGGTTACATTCTTCCTCACTTGAGAGGACATCCTATCCAAGCTCTTTAAAATGTAGAAAGGCAAATTCAATGGTTTATTGAACTGAAAGTGAGCTAACAAACTGAAATGACAGGTTTTAAGGTGGAATATCTACCTTCACATGTGATAAACCTGGTGATGACTATGAGAGGGTTCATCAGTTCCTCTTTTATCGACTCCTTGGAGTATCCTTTAGCTCCAAAGATGTTCTGGAATTCTGGTTTAAAAACCCTATTATAGCTTGAGCACAACAACTGGTGGTGTTTAACCATCTATCTCCCACTCTTGGAAGCTTCATGGCTACAACTATGGATTCCTCTAAGACGCCAAAGGTGAGAGACCCCATGCATGCCAAAAATGATGGGTGTTCTATATGCACTAAAAACACACTAAAAACCCTCAATTAAATTTTCAACCCAGGATAAGTAAACTTAGAGTTGTAGCAATATATATGCCATGGTAAAAGAGTTGGTAGTAGTATAGTGTAACTAAGGAATTGGTTATCTAAGGGCTAATCTATTCAAGAAAAAACTATTCATGAGAAAACCCTACTAAGAAACTCAAACTATGTACCCTAAGTAACCTTTGAACAATTGATCGATGGATAGTTCTAAGAAATCAAATGAAAACCCTACTTAAAGAAAACTAACTTAATCATAACAATGAGCAAAAGAAAACTATCTATCTAATGGGAAATAACAACAACAAACTACTTTAATTAACCTACTCAAATTCAATAAGCAACTACCCTATCAAAGCAAGAAAATGAACACGCAACTACCCTATCAAAGCAAGTAAACAACTAACTAACCTAGGATAACTTCTATAGCAAGTAAAGTAATGAATAAGAAACTAATTAAGCTAAAAAGTGAACTCTATTCTTAAATTAAACTTCAAAACTACTTCTAATTTATGAGAGGAAATCTACTAAATTGAAAGCAAGAGGAATTAACAACTAATATTTAATCTATGATAAGCAAATTATTCCTTAACCTACCAAAGCAAAAAGACTATCTATCCTACAAAAGCAAGGAAACTATCTTCTAATCTATCAAAACAAGAAAACTATCTTTTAATCTATGAAAGCAAGAAAACTATCTTCTAATCTATGAAAGCAAGAAAACTCAAATATAGTGTTGATAAACTCGATATTGAATTCAATAGCAAAGTGAAAAGTATGAATTAGGCAATCCAGTGAGAACTTAGCCATTATGGAAACAACATCAACTATCCTACATATCCATGTGATTATTAATGATGCATTAATCATCAACAATATAAAGATACTATTCTAGTAAATTCAATTGCATTCTATACTAATGAAGCAAATTCATACTACACTAAACTCAATAGTTAACTATGAATTGAAATTGCAACCTAGATCTAAGAAAGAAATTGCATGAAGTAAACTAAACTAGTTCTATCTTAACAATTCAAATTGCAAAAAGAGGAAATACTCATAAACGGAAATTAAAGTCTATTTCAGCATATGACAAGTAAGAAAATGATCAAACTAAATGACAAATTAAATAAATTAAGCTAAATAGCAACTAGATAGGCAAACTAGAATTGAAAACTAAACACTAATGACTATCCATCCACTGAAACCCTGCCAAAGAAATCATGAATTAAAAACCATGTTTTTATCATCTATTTCAGCATAAAAAAAACTTAATTTATCATCTAGTTACACACATGGTTAGTATCTAAGATTTCAAGATGTTTCCTAGTAATCTAAAAGTCATTTCACACTAACAAAATCCTTCATAATAACCTGCAAAAGAAACTAAAACAATTAAGCTATAAACAACAATTTATACAATAAGCAAGCAAAATGACAATTCATGTACAAAAAATGAATGAAAAGACAACTACGCTATTCAATTCATAATCAAACTCATAGGATATTCACCCAGACTATTGGTGGGCCCCCAAACAAGTCATCGTTACTCTTCAAAGGTGAACCACGAGCTTCAACAACACGAATTCACCATTAAAACAGAAAACACAGTCTTTACACAGTTTTGGCAAAATGAAAATAGGAAAACAGAGCTAAATTGTCTTTGTCTCTCTAACACTCTACTTATTAACAATTTTTTGACCACTGAGGTGGTATTTATAAGTTTTACAAGATGAGAGGTCGACCACTAGAAGGGTCGATCCTCTCTAAAAACAACAAATCGCATTTAAGATGTCCTAACTGTCGGTGGCTTCTAGAAATGAGGCGAGCCAATAATCGCCCGACATAACAACCCAAATTGAGTTGTCAAGAATTTAGTAGCTGGAGGCCAAGAGAACAAGAAAAACCCATGTCTCTGATTCACCCATCGCTAGCTGCCAATATGCTAACCGCCAAATCGCCCATAGTTTTTGTGCAGGACGGAGTGTTGGATGGAGTGTTGGATGGAGTACTGGACGGAGTGTCGGATTCATAAACACGTTGCGATTTTTCCCTATGACATACAAAACATGAATTAGTTTCTTGGAGTCATAAAAACATGTTGATTTATACTTAGAATCATCACAAAACATGAATTATGCATACCTAGTGTGAATCATAATGATCTGACTTAAAAGATGTTCAAAAACTCTTCAAAACAGGCAAAACGCATATACATATACGACAAAAAATATCTAATTAACGTCATGAAATCATTCATATCACAGGCCCAACATTACCCCCACACTTAAGATTTTGCAGGTCCCACTACAAACAAAAATAATTTGCTCCTCATGACTAAGCTTGCTGAGGAGGATCAGCTTTAGAAGATTCCCCTTCTTGCCATGAATATTATGACTTATGCCTCTTTTGTTGCTTCAATTTTGCTCTGAGGTTGAGGTTGGATTTGGTCATTTTGTCAACCAACCTTTGAAGGAAATTCACCTTTGTTTGGAGGAACGCATTATCATGGTGAAGATGTGTGTCCATAGTCTTCCTATCTTCCAACTATTGCAACAGCTGAAAATTCTATTTTTGTAGCTTCTCAATGGTTGAAGCAAGATCAATTATCTCAGAGGAAGGCTTAGATCCTTTGAAATATGAAGAGTGTCTGTCATTCTTAGGATCTGGGGTAGGTATTGGTGAGGTAGGAGTAATAGGCGGTTGATAAGGAGAGGTAGGTTCTGATTTTGTCTTTCTTTGAGGCTCTAATTCGTCTACTGACACTTCCCTAAGTCTTTTGTGAGGGCTCTCGAGATCATAGGAAACTTGGATAGGGTCCAAAGTGTTCAGGGGTTTTGCATATGGTTTTCCTCTTGTGATTCAGGTACTCTTTCAAAAGGGTCCTCTATTAAATTGATTAGCACCTCTCCTATTTGTGGGAACTGTAGGAAAGTCTTGTTGAATCACCTTTTGTAGCTTTTTGGGTGTAGGATCAAGAGATATTGAAGGAATCTAAAGATTAACAATAGTCTTTCTTTGATCTTTACTCTTGGTCTTTTTACCCGATGAGGATGCAGGGGTTTCAACAAGCTTCTTAGATTTTTGTTCTGGTAAAGAGATGGCTAGTGTAGGAGGGTTTGGAGTCCTTGGATAGTGGGGTTTTGATGGAGAAATAGTCTTTAGATATAATATCTTTTTGTTATTCTTGATTGTCAAGTGAGGGTTTGTAAATTGATAAATGAATGTATCCCAAGTTTGCCCCTATTTTTCTAATTCGACCAAAACAAGGAGTTTGATTAGGCCATGGTGAAAGAGTCTGTTGTGGTGGTTGGTTACATTATTCCTCACTTGAGAGGACATCTTCTCCAAGCTCTTTAAAAAGTAGAAGGGGAAATTCAATGGTTTATTGAACTGAAAGTGAGCTAACAATCTGAAATGACAGGATTTAAAGGTGGAATATCTACCTTCACATGTGATCAACCTGGTGATGACTATGAGAGGGTTCATAAGTTCCTCTTTTATCCACTCCTTGGAGTATCATTTAGCTCTAGAGATGCTCTGGAATTCTGGTTTAAAAACCCTGTTATAGCTTGAGCGCAACAACTGGTGGTTTTTAAACCATCTATCTCTCACTCTTGAAAGCTTTGTGGCTGCAGCTATGGATTCCTCTAAGACCCCAAAGGTGAGAGACCCCATGCGCACCAAAAATGATGGGTGTTCTATATGCACTAAAAACACACTAAAAACCCTCAATTAAATTGTCAACTTGGGGTAAGTAAACTTAGAGTTGTAGCAATATATATGCCAAGGTAAAAGAGTTGGTAGTAGTATAGTCTAACTAAGGAATTGGCTATCTAAGGGCTAATATATTCAAGCAAAAACTATTCATGAGCAAACCCTACTAAGAAACTCAAACTATGTACCCTAAATAACCTTTGAACAAAGGATCGATGGATAGTTCTAAGAAATCAAACGAAAAGCCTACTTAAAAAAAACTAACTTAATCATAACAATTAAGCAAACTATCTATCTAATAGGCAATAAAAACAACAAACTACTTTAATTAACCTACTCAAATTCAATAAGCAACTACCCTATCAAACCAAGAAAATGAACAAGCAACTACCCTATCAAAGAAAGTAAACAACTAACTAACCTAGGATAACTTCTACAACAAGTAAACTAATCAATAAGCAACTAATTAAGCTAAGAAACAAGTGAACTCTATTCTTAAATTAAACTTCACAACTACTTCTAATTTAAGAGAGGAAATCTACTAAATTGAAAGTAAGAGGAATTAACAACTAATCTTTATTCTATGATAAGCAAATTATTCCTTAAGCTACCAAAGTAAAAAGACTATCTATCCTACAAAAGCAAAGAAAATATGTTCTAATCGATGAAAGAAAGAAAACTATCTTCTAATCTATGAAAGCAAGAAAACTCAAATATATTGTTGATGGAGATCCTATTAAGTTATTGCTTGTGGAATTCCTCACGAAACAGAGGAACAAGATGATGGATCATTTTTCCCAAATCCTTCAGGGGTTGTCAACAACAACAGAGGCATCTTTGTCAAGAAGAAACTTTGTATGTGTGTCCCCCTTCAAGGTACAATTTAATTTTGATATTCCCATATTTTAAGGTCAGATAGACATGGATACTTTGGAAAAGTGGTTAAATATACTAGAAGGTTATTTCTCTCTCCACAATTTTTTCAATAGGGAAAAGATCACCTTTGCAGCCCTTAGGGAAGTCCCCCATGTCAAACATTGGTGGGAGACTTACTATGAAAAAAATTCCATAGAGGAGTATGGAATATTTGGGGAGGAGCCCACTTGGGACTCTTTTATGAATGACATCAAGGAACAATATTACCCTGTTGGAAACTATGAAGACAAGTACACAAGATGGACCATATTGCATCAGGAGAGGGACCAAACGATGTCAGAGTTCACAAATACCTTCCATACCATGCACATTAAGCCAGGTATCAGAGACTCTGAGTGACATATGGTTCTAAAATACCATGGGGTCCTACATAGGTACATCCAAACATAAATGGATTTTTTGGACATCTCGTTGATGGGAGCCGCTTGTCAACATGATGTCAAAATCTAGAAAAATTTTAAGCAGAGGAATAAGTGGGAGTTTGGATCTACGAATTCATCATAGAAGAAGTTGAGGAAAGGAATCCCCATCACATGAAACAGATGAAAAATCAAGGATGGAAAACCATAAGACAGCCAGTCTAAGATGCAAACAAATAAGGGTAATGGGAAGATGAAGAAGAACAATGGAGTAACCAATGGAAGTATTACAAAAGTCTTTCTATTGGCCGAAGATTCAATAAGATGTCAGTAAGTATATCATATCTTTCACTATCTTCTCCATTTCCAAGCCAGCCATTAAAAAAAAGGACTGTACACCCCTCTTTCTACTCCCAACGAGCCCTCAGAATTAATATTGATGGACTAGATGTCAGGTCTCCCCTTCACCAAGCATGGCAATGACTATGTATTTGTGGTTGTTGATTGATTCTCTAAGATGACCATTATAACTGCCTGCAAGAAGAGTATCACAATCAAGCCCACCTCCAGGCTCTTATTTGAGTGTGTATGGGTACACTTCAAAATACCATATACCATCATATCAAATCAGGATAGCAGATTCTTGGGCACATTCTAGTTGAGCCTCTGGTCATTATTGGACACCAAAATCACCAAATCCACTTCCTTCCACCCTCAGAATGATGGGAAGATAAAGATTATCAATAGGATGACCGTGCACCTCCAATGCATTTACAAATCCAAGAATCCATGCACATGGGATGAGAGACTTCCTTATGTCCAACAAAACTACAAAAGACAACTTCATAGCTTGAATAGCCACAACCCTTTTCAGGTGGGCCTATGTTTTCAACCATTAAGCCCCATTGGTGTAGAACTTCCCTTTGCATCCACATACGAAGAATTTTCCCATGCTCAATCGGAGGTCTAAAAATCCACCAAATTCATTCAACTGATCAAGCACATCTTTCGGCAGGTCCATGATGTTTTTTAAAAAACCAATACTAAGTACAAGCAGTGCCATGACCAACACCGTGTTCCCCACAAGTTTTAGGTGGGAGACAAGGTTTTTCTACATTTGCAGAAAGAGTGCCTAAAGGGACCCCATCAAAATTTGTGACCAATTCTCTATGGACCTTACACCATCACCGAGGACAGGGGTGAAAATTATTTTGAGCTAATTAGTCCCCCCTTCCTTGGTTTACACTTCATATTTAATGTGTACCTCCTTCAACCATATTTCCACTATTATTGGACACATCGGAGTTGATAGAGTAGTTGAGACCTATAGATGTCAACCCTAACTACATGGAACAATGAACCATTGATCAGATCATGGAAACACATGTTAAGAGTACCCACCAATAGAATATCCAACTCTATCTATTTGTCAAAGAAAGCAAGCTACTACACCAAGGAAAGTGGCTCACCAAGCATGAAGTTCAACATAAGTTTCCCCATTTGATGAGGGAAATCAACATAATGGATAGGATTGTTTCCTAAGGGGGGAGGACCGATCTAGGTGGACATCGACAGTCTCCCACCTATTCCACTGACTCAACATACAGTTTCCATTTTGGAAGTTTTTCTATAGTTTTTCGGGTCCCAAACGTCTAGGGTCATTTTGAGGCCCTAAATGATGTTTTTTTGACATGAAAATTCCCAATAGATGTTTTAGGAATGTATTTTTCTATTTATAATGTTCACTTCTCAAATATACCTTTCTAATGAGTTATCAATTTCCCCAAACGAAGATCGTATGCAAAAGTTATGCCCCAGGGAATTTGGCATATCAACTACCCCCATTAGGGTCCACAAACCTTTTAGCGTTTCATCTTCCTGGATTTGGGTTTTGGATTTTTATGTTTTTCTCATTTATGATTTATGTTAAAAAGGTCTTTGGAGCCTCATTGTAATCATCTTCTTGCAAATTCACGTAGTCGTCACACCTCTTTAGAGAGATAAGCTACCACTATTCTAGCGAGTTCATTTCACTTTGTATTTTCTTTTAGAGTCTCTTCATATTTCAGTCTTTAATAGAAATTGAGTATTATTGTATCTCTATGTTTCTTGGAATATATCTATGTATTTCCTTTTTATATCTTTTCTTTCATTTTGTTCTCATCATAATCTAGATTAGTGGTATCAAAGCAATCTGATCTTTTTCGTTTCTTAGTGCATGTCCCCAATAAGGTCAGGGTATATAGAGTTGGGTCTTGAGCTAGTTTCTCTTGAGGAAAATATCTCTTTCCAATCCAAGAGACCTCCCATGGTGGAGGAACAAATAGACGAGGGAGTAGGAGATCCTATTAATTTGTTACTCATGGACGTCCTCGCGAAACATAGGAACAAGATGATGAATCATTTTTCCCAAATCCTTCGGATGTTGTTGACAATAGCAAAGGAATATTTATCAAGCTGCCACTTTGGAGGCATCACCCCCTTCAAGGTACAAGTTAATTTTAATATTCCCATATTTGAATTTTAGATAGATGCATATTCTTTGGAAAAGTGGTTAAATTTACTAGAAGGTTATTTCTCTATCCATAATTTTTCCAATAGGGAAAATATCACCATTGTGAGCCTTAAGGCAGTCCCCCATGTCAAACATTGGTGGGAGACTTACTATGAGAACAAATCCATAGAGGAGTATGGAATATTTGGGGGCGATCCCACTTGGGACTCTTTTATGGATTCCATCAAGGAACAATATTACCCTGCTAGAAACTACGACGACCAATACACGAGATGGACCACACTGCATCGAGAGAGGGACCAAACACTCTTAGAGTTCACAAATACCTTCCATACCTTACACACTAAGATGGGTATTAGAGACTTTGAGTGGCACCTGGTTCTAAAATACCACAGGGTCCTACATAGGTACATCCAAACAGAAATGGAGTTTCTAGACATCTCGTCATTGAGAGTCGCTTATCAATATGATGTTAAAATTGAGTAACATTTTAAGCAGATGAATAAGTGGGAGTTTGGATATGCAAATGTATCACAAAAGAAACTAGGAAAAGGAATCCCCAACACACATAAAAAGGGACAAAGAAATGATGGACAACCGGAGGACAACTAGTCTAAGCCGCAAACAAAGAAGGGTAATGTGATGGTGAAGAAATACTCTAGGAAGTGGTGTGAATTCCATAAAATCCCTTGGCACAACACTGATGAATGCCACTTGAAGCACTCATTAGTGGCTGATATAAAAGCCTTACATTCATATACATGCTTCGACTTTGATTCAAATCTAGACAAGGTGATGTAGATCATTGATACAAAACCCAGTGCCATAGTCACTAGCACCAAGATCCAACCAAACAAACTAGAAGAGCCGAAGGAAGGTGAGTGCATTTTTCACTCCCAGATGTGGGTGAAGGGTGCTCCACTACATTTCATTATTGATGGATGAAGCCAAAATAATCTCATCTCGGCATAGGTCATGAAACAATTTGATTTTCCTAAGAAACCGCATCTAGATCCGTACAAAAATTTGTGGCTCAACCAAGGACAATATGTTTGCATCAGCCAATAATGTTTCTTTCCCTATGGCATCAAGCCCTTCAAGTATGAGGTATTGTTTGATCTTGACCCACTTGAATTTTTTGATTTTATTTTAGGTCATCCATATATATGGAAACATCATGATGTATATGAGTCTAGTCCTTGCAGTGTCATTGTTACTATGGAAATACAATTGTACAAGATCTTAGAGGTATCTCCACCTATCGCAATTTCTCTGGTCTCAACTAAGTAGTGCGGGAAGGCCATTTCCCAGACTAGGAAATTTTTCCTCTTCATGATTCTCTCTTAGAATTAATAGAAGTTCATAACCACATCCATGGCCTCTGCATAGGGCTCCTCCATGGAGTAGAAGAAAGTGGAAAATGTTGTGGAAGAATATCATGACATCTTCACCTCACCTACCAGGGTGCTTCTAAGTTGTCTAATCAATAATTCAATTGAGATAACTCTTGGAATTTATTTTCCTAACAAGCCAGTGTGTCAGTGCTCTCTCCAAGAAAATGAGGAAATCAAGCACCAAATCCAAGAGCTTCTCCAAAAAGCGTACATTCGACCAATATCCTCACCCTGTGGAAGCCAAATCGTGCTTGTACATAAAAAAGAAGCATCCTGGGGACTTTGCATTTATTACAAATCCACTAACAAAATCATAGTCATGAATCGGTACCCAATTCCCCGAATTGATGACCTTATTGAATAGATCAAGGGGGCCAAGTAATTTAGTAATATTGATTTGAAGTCTGACTACCATGAGGTCCCCATAGAATAGACTGATGTATGGAAGAAAACTTTCAAGTCTAAATAATGTCTTTGGCTTGATGAATTCCCCAACCACCTTCATGAGGTTAATGGATGACAACTTGTGGCCCTTCACCAATTCCTTTGTGGTTGTATATTTAGATGAAATCCTCATATTCAACAAGAGTTTGGAAGAACACCTGCATC
>JASDQU010587488.1:11428-24636 GCA_032191745.1 Picea mariana | reverse complement strand
ATGCTATTATCATAGGATTTTAAATCTTCATAGCTCCATGCAAAAACATCTATAAATTCTTTGAACAATTCTATATATTTATGTTTTTTAGCAGGAGGTAAATATTTTGACAGTTTAGTCATCTTTGGTTCTTTTTCAATTCATATGTTACAATCCTCAACTTCTTTTCCAATAAGTTCATTTTTTGGTTTTTTAGCTACATCATCAAAAACAAAAAATTCTTGCAATGGGACTAATCCTCTAGGCAGAATATTATCCTTTAACTGCAGAAAATCCAGATCTTCTTGTCTTTTATTTATTTCTTTTAAATCTATCGTATTTACACTTATTTTTCATCATCACTATCTAAATAAATATTTGCACATTCAAACTCATTCTTGGATTTTAAAAAATATTCAATTTGTTCATCATTTTCAAAAACTTGCCAATACCTGATATTGTCTGGGACAGCAGGTCTGCACTTCACCTCAACTGTATACTAGCGATTAGGATGAAAGGGTATATTACAAGTGGCTATTGAGGTATCTAGACCATCAGCAAGTATGTTTTGGCCTCTAGGAATCACCTGCAAATCATATTCAGTAAAGCATTGCAAGAAATCTAGAACAACATTCATGTATGCTCTCAGTCTTGGGTGTTGAGCAGAGTATTCACCTTTGATATGTTTTATTATGAGTTCAGAATCACCCCTTATTGAAATTCTCTTAGCACTAAGTTTTTTTAACAATTTCAAACCTAGCATTAATTCTTCATACTGAGCTATATTGTTGGTACACTGAAAATTCAACTTGTAGGAATGGATTTCTGTATATATTGCTTTTGAATTTGAAACCCGCACTCCAGCTCTCGATCCTTCCTTAGTGACAACACCATCAAATTCTAAACTCCATAGAGGTTCTTTTGGTTCATCAGATTGTATCATCATTGTTTTGTCTTCTTCAGGCGGTGTTTTGTTTCCCTCCAAGTTATAAACATCATCCTCCAAACTTTCAATTTGTCTCTCCATGTTTCCATCGTTGTATAAAATAAAAGAGTCAAGGTCAAAATGAACAGAATATAAGGGGTAATTATGTGGTTTATCCTAACTACTAACCATGTATTTCATCAGTGTCTACCTGTATAATCTCCTTTGTTGACCAAATAATGGGATGGTGGCATAAGACATGTCCGGTTGTAGGGTACCCTATAATTTGGCTCCCCATGAGCGAGACAATAACATTCCATACTTCGGAGGTATGTCTGCAACAACAATGTCCATTACCATGTTCTTGGTTGGGATTTGAGCTAAAGTAACACACAAATCTTTGATAAGACCAATGCATTTAACTTTAATTGAATCAAAAGAATATAAATCCTTGTAAGGCCTAGTGATATCAAGTCCTAATTTCTCCATCACACCCTTAGGCATAAGGTTATGAGAAGCACCAGAATCTAGCATGGCATTGTGAAAAAAAATTTCATGAAAGTTTAAACTAAGATAAAAAGGAGGTATAGCACCACTTTCATATTTTCCATCAACTTCAGGCCCAAATAACAACTATGGTTGACCATCAGCAATGTTTACTATGTCTGTACCCATTCCTGGCTCTATGTCCAGGGCTTTGATCACTTGTAATCTATCAGCATTCTTATGCATTAACTCTGTCAGAGGAATAGGTATTTTGATCTTTGCCAACTCACTTTCCAGGCTGAATGAGGTTGGAGTTTTATTTTCATTAGGGAGATCTGATTTCGCAACTACATTCTTCTGTGAAGTATCTTTGGTCTGATTGGTAGAGGGAACATCAGTCTGAGTTTTTTTTGATACAGAGTCGGATATTCTTTTGGTTGGGACCTCCGATTTTTTCTTTGGAGGGCTATCAGGAACTTTCTTGGCATGTGTATCTACTGTCTTTTTAAAGTTAGAAGATTTCTTGGTTGGATTATCATTGGAATTCTTACTTCTCAAGTTGTATTGTCTATGAACTTCCATTATTGCATTTTCAAAAGCTTTTTGTTCTGATTCTTCCTTGTCAACTTCAATTTGTGAAAGAGGGAAAAGATCATGTTCTTCTTGGGTAAGAAAAATAGAATCATTATCATTTATTCCCATAAGATTAATGTGAACATCATCAAGTCCCTCAATTGTTTCTTCCTCTTCATTAGCATAATTTTCTTGGAAAGGTGGTCTAATCTGTTGATCAGATCCTCTTTGTTCTCTTTGTTCTCTTTGTTCTCTAGGTTCTCTTTGTCCGATTTGGGGAGGATTTCTCCTGAAATTAGGATTTCTGATTTGGGGACCAGGTTGATTTTCTCTAGGTGGATTCCTATCAATGATATCTAATGTTTCCATCATTCTTTCCATAGTTCTGACTAAGGAGTCTATTTTAGCATCAACAGAAGAGGTAGATGGCTCTTCCTTGATAGTAACTCTCCTCTCTTTTCTCTGTCTTGTTATCTTAGCCAACATATTTGCCTCTACACTCACATCACATTTTTTCATTTCTTCCAAAGTTGTAGGGTTTCTCTCTCTCAATTGATAAGACATGTCATATTCAAAAAGATCAGGGAATTTGATCAAATCTAGGCCTTGAGGAGGTTAAATGTTTGTTGGAATTGAATTATAAAGATTGTTAAATCGAGTGAAATAATCATGTACACTTTCCCCTTGGTTTCTTTTAATACTTTCATATTCAAATAATATTTGAAGTGGATTTTTCTTTACTTCCCATCTATTGAGAAAAGACTGGTGAAAGGTAGTAATGTCATTAAAGCTAGTAGTTGGTAAGGATTTGAACCATTTCCTAACATCACCAGTTAAACTTTAGGAAAACAACCTCATTTTGATATTCATCTACCTCTTGCAGGTCAAAGAAGTCATTCATCTTGTCAACATGATGTTGTGCAGTCATACTTCCAGTGCCATCAAACTGAGGAATCCTAGTTTGATAATCCTAGGGCATATTATGTAAGGGAGTGGCCAAAACAAGGGGAGTATATCTTGGTGCCAGGATTGGTGGAGGAGGTTGGATAGTAGGAACTCTTGTGGCAGGTTGGATGGTAACCTTTAAGATTGGTGGAGAAGTGGTGGAATATGTCGAAGAAGCAAGGCTAGAAGATATAGGATGAGCTGATTGAGGATTGATAGAAGCAGCAGAGATGGTTAGGGCAGAAAGTTAAACAGATTGTTGGATGTAGGCTTTGTGAAAAGCTTGATCAAATTCTGATGCCATATCTTGTAACTTTTTGAAGTTTTGAAGGATTTGCTGATCAAGATCTACTCAAGGAGAGTGTCTTTCAGGGGTTCTAGGTTGGAGGATAGGTTGATCTAAACCTGTTTCATCCACAAAGCTATCAGATTTGGTTCTGAAAAGGCTATTCTCAAAAGGTAGATCAAATAGGATGTCTTGGATTGTGACAAACTTCTCTGGAAGAGAGGTGGCCCTAGGAGGAGGACTACTACTGCCTTGATTTTCTGTTGTACGTCTTTTTCTAATCAATTTTTCAGGATTATCTACTACTTTTAAAGGTTCTGGATCAGGGTAAGATCTAGTATGAATTGTTTTTGGAGCCAGAACTTAAACCTTAAAAACCTAATTAATTATTTACAAATTTTTACAACCTCTCAACATTTATCTCTTGAAATTCAGATTTTTGATTGTTCAGAAATAAAGTTTTCTTACTTAGGGAAGACTATTCCTAAAGTTGGAAAATTTGTTCAGTTCCCCAGTATGGTCGCCACTATGTTAGCACTCTGTAATTTCCATAGGTTGTAGGAGAGTAGAAGAAATTGACAGAGGTAACTACCAAACCACTTTGGAAGCTTAGATCTAGCCCTGCCAGCTTCAGAGAGGGATCTTTCTATCAGATTTAGATTTCTTTAAGTTTTAAATATTAGGCTAGTTATAAAAATTCGAATTTTGTTTGTTTGTTTAAATAATTGGCTGAAAGAATGCTTAATTTTCCATTGGGCTATGGGATCTGTATTTAAATATTAGGATCATATTCAGATTTTTATAAAGTTTTTTTCACATGGAAAGGTAGTAAAATTGTTGGATCTATTCAAATTAAATGAGATGAATAAGAGAAAACAAGAGGGGAAAGTCCACTAAGCAGAGGAGCAGTTAAGAATACCTTCACTGAGTTTAAGATGAAAACATACATATCATTAAAAAACCAGAGATAGAGTATACAAGATAAATTTTGTTCTATTGACTTTCTTTTAATGATTAGAATCTGAAATAGATGAAATGATTACAGAGAAAACATTAACAAAGAAAGACATCATCAACAATCTAACACAAGAATCATGTGAATAAACCTCTTTTATTACTGGTCGATCCTTTGAAAAAATTATATAATAGCTCCTAGGTGCAAAAATCAACCCTCAATACTTCGAAGAAAGAAGTATTTATAAAACTATTTACAACAGATCTTGTCATAAATGACCAGGATATTATGGAGGAAATATCTAACTACTTAGATCTCTAAAATACAATATATAGGGATTTGTTGATTTTTTCAGATCCATTGTGCTAATTTGGTGGAAGTGGTTGGTGACTCATCTCTTTGACTTTGGTTGGCTGCTCCATGTTGACTCGAATACCAAAACTATCTTTACTCAAGTAAAGCACATAGATCTTCACATCTCTTTTTACCTGGGATGGAAATCTTGAGTAACTTTATGTATATCTCATCCATTTCAGTATACTTGGAAAAAGTAGGCTTAGTGATGAAGATATGTTATCTCATGATGAATACTCAAGTGCAACTATAATGTTCCTAGGAAATCTTTACCAATGATGCTTCTATGTATCCCTGCAAACTTGAAATTGTCTTGCCACTACACTGATTTTATGCTTCTAATCTGACAGAGTGATCAGCTTGCCATTGAGTACTAATAGTCCAGGAAGACCTTTCTTTTGTAGCACTTCAAAATTACTGAAAAATCTATGCACTCATATTTCAATCACTTGAGCCTTCTCCTCTAGCTGCAACATCAATCCTTTCTTGGTCAGGACCTTCTTGATCTCAAGGATGGTCTATGTTATGTCTTCGATCTCCGGTTCTTCTAATTCTTGCTTGCTTTTGGAGTTTAGGAATCTGATGAGTTCAGTGGCCTTTGTGGGTCTTTCTCCTAGCTCTTCTTTGATGTTCTCAATTGCTTCCCTGACCTTCTATACTAATTCATGTTGTTCAAAAATGATTTGTATGGATGGCCATATTTCTGACATTGACTTGCTGATATAAATCCAAATGTTTTCCTTGGCTTGGGCTAAGGTCTTTTCCATGACAGTCTCTTTCTTTAGTTGTTGTAGTTGTTGACTAAGCCTTTGAGACTTATGCATCTCTGCTTGGTGACTGGATTGGAACATTGACTTCATCTCCTGCAAATTGTTTACCTCTTCCTGCAATTTTTTGATCTCTTCCCCTTGGAGGGACATGTCTTCCATGGACTTTACAACTTTCTCAGATGCATCTGAAACTTGTACTTGAATTATTGATGGATTTTTTGTTGATGTAGATGCTTCTGATGTTTTAATTCCTATCAGAGGGGCTGCCTCCAGTAAGATCATGACCATCTGCACATTTTGTTCCTTTTTCTTTATCAACTTGTCCATTTGTGCTTCCATTTCTCTTATATGTGCATTATGTTCCATGATAAGCTTCAACATTTCTTCTTTGTGGCCTTCAGTCTCAGCCACTTCTTTGTCTTGAGAATGTTATGTAGTTGGAAGCTTCAGCCGCTTTCTCAGAGATGCTATATCAACATTCTTCTTCTTTAGAAACTCCTCTGTTGCCTTGACATTTTTTGGGTCATACCCAATCTTCAATTCCAATTCTTCTAATGATTTGATAATCTTGTCCTTGGCCAAAGAAGAGATTTTCTCCAGCTTCAATTGGGACTAAATGTTGTTCAGGGACACCTGCAACTTTGAAGCAGTCATTGAGGTGTGGGTCAAGGTGGAGAACATCATATCTCCTATCTACTTATGCATATCCATCTGGTCCACTAGATGGACATCCTTTACATCAAACTCAAAGGAAGTTTTCTTGTAGTCTACAGTTGTCTTAAGATGAGGAACTTCTGCTTGTAGGAATGCCATTTTCATTCTTCCTTTATCTGTGTCAAATACTGACAGCATCTTGTGTTGAGAAGTGGAGGTCTGCTTCCAGAACTGAGCATATGTGTTGTTGTTGAGGATATCATTTCTCTGATTGATCTGTTTGTAATTGTCAAAAATATTTGACTCTCTTTTCCCATGAGATGATTCAGCTGACAGAGTAGTGTCTGTTTTTTTTTTGAGAAGGTTATGTAGACACTATGAAATGGTTGTCTGAAAAGGTTGGAGAGTGTGGTCCATCCATGACTATGGTGGACTGCATTTCTCCTTCCTTGAGAAAATATGGTGCATGTCTGGTCTTGGCCCTCTTTATGTAAACTTGGAATTCCTCGACTGATACCGATGTGACTGAAGGAGAAACCTCCTTTCTTGCTCTCTTCTCTGTTTGATTTTGAGGTGTTTTGGCATGTGAAGCGGTGACAGGGGYAGGTTGTTCCTCTATTTCTAGCAATGTGTTTTCTTTCCATTTTGTCTAGTTCATATACTTCTCCACTTATGGCTTCTGTGTGTGAGCATAAGGAGTGCTCCTTTGCTTGACTTTGAGCTCTGAGATGACACTAAATGGGTCATAAGACCATGTGGAACTCTAAGTGAACCTGATCTGTTTCAAGAGGTTATCTGCCTCTTCTCTTGCTGATCTGTTGTTGCAGATGAAAGGGCCAATTTGAGTCTTGATTCTGAGTTGTTGTTTCTTCTTGACTGCAAAAAAAATTGATGTCATCCGAATTCACCAATTGTCTTATGTATTCTAGTGCAAATATCCTCATAGGGAGGTATTTGGGAAATCTATAAGGTGCCAGCTCACATCCATACACTCTTATCTCTGTGTGGTTTTGGTATATATACCAATCCCCTGTCTTAACTAGATCAGAGAGGTGAATCATTCTCTGAATTTCTTCATTGATCCTTGGCTTTGTGTTGTTGTTCAACATGCAAACCATTAGGTGATAAATTGGTCTATGAAGTCCTTGAAGTTGTACTCTGTAGAATTTTTCCTCACCAATGATTTCCATGAGGTTATTGATTGTGGGTTTCCTTCTTGGTTCAAGTTCTGAAAAGCACATGGAAACATGTCCTACTGAAAAAAACAAGAATAAATATACCAGGACTAAGGAATATCTTAACATTCCTTCTTTTGAAAACCTGAAAAGTTGATCATGTATGTTATCAGCTAGAAATTACCTGAAATTGAATTTAATTGTGGCTCTTTCTTCTGTGGAAAAGCTAGATAAAAATCCTAAAATAGGCTCATCTACCCATTCATCTGATAAATATCCTAACAAGTAACAAAGAATGGAAATGATCTGGTTGGCCCTGACAGAGAAGATGGAGGATGAATAAGGGGGATTTTTCTTGGGCAATTGGGCGTCTTCTAGCATAAAATATCGAAACTCTGGTCTCTTTGGGGGAAGGTGAGCTTCTTATACATGTCATTCTAGGCTTCAATGGAAAACAAGATGGCAGAATCGCTTCTTGGGATTTGCAGCATCTGTTCAATGGATTTAGGGGTAATTGTCAACAGGGTTTCACCAGAGGAGGAAACAATGGCCCTTTGGTTGGGCGAATAACAAGCTTGGAATTTTAGGGTGAACTCGGGGAAATGGTGGGTCTGAGGAAACATATACAGAGGAAAATTGGAATCCCAGAGTCCAATTTCATCATTCTGATCCAAGAAGATATATTTTAGCCAAGAGTGCAATTCAAAGAATTTGAATTCTCACCTCAACTATGTGATCTTGTAATCCTTATCCGCCAAGGGTATATGGTCAAGGTCAACAGGAGGAGGAAGGATCAGGTTTTTGGACGTATCAGCAGAATTGGCCTTGGGAGCCATGATTGAAATAGATTTAAGGTAAATCAATGGTGGACTATAATTACCTGGGTAAAATTACACCCGTTAACGATGAGTAGTTGTGGCAGTTGGAATGACAGTTTGTTTTGGAGTGATATCGATAGTGTATGCATCAGCAAATGGCGTTACAGGGTGATGAAACAGGGTTTTAAAGAGTGTTGGAGGTGTCTGTTATGGCGTGGAGGTGATGATGGGGTGGTTAACAGTCATGGGGAGCGAATTGATTGGGTAACGGGTATGTGGGATGTGACATATGACAGGTGGAAGTGGGGTATGGTGATGGAGAGAGGTGAGTGGTTTTCTGTAGTGGTTTGGCAGAATTTCGGAGGGGGGGGTAAGTGGTAACTGGATTTGAGAGGGGGGCTCTGAAAGGTTATGAGAGCACCACGTCAGTTGGGGCCAGTGCAGGGAAACCACCTTTTCGGACCCCCCCCCCCAACCTTGAAAGGGAGAAAGGTCGGGGGGGTTCGAAATGCACTGAGGACCGTTGAACTGGGCATTAATGGATGTTATCGCTGACAAATCATGCGGAAATTAGTCACTATATGAAAACAATTCTTATCCATTAGAAACTTAGGATAGAAACATACAATGGGTAGCCATAAGCTTCCTGTTGGCCCTCGACCAAGTTTTGAGGAAATCTTGGTCAGGTTTGACCACTTTTTGGACTTCGACGTAGTGATCAAGGAAGTAGCGCCCAGGCGGAGCTGAGATCATGGATCTCACTTGTTTTGTGGACTATGTGGACCCAACAAGGGGTTCATTAGGGTTTTTGTAATAGGTTATGGGATGTTGGCCCATGGGTTTAGCCATGTTTAGGCCTTTTTGTAAGGAAATGTAAAAGTATAAATAGATAAGAATGTATGGTACAAGGAGAGATATAAGATAGTAGCTAAGTGCAAGTAGTTTTGGGTTTCTTTTTGCACAGATTGTGTATGTAAGGATTTGTGCTTGATAAAGAAGTTGGCTTTGTGCAGTGACCTAGTTTTGGGAAGGAGGATCTGGCGCTCAGTGCGCAGATCTCCTGTCCTCTGTGAAGCTTAGCTTTGTGTCTTAGTGCACAGGAGCCGATGAATGTAAGAGATTCAAAAGAATAATAAAGAAGATGAAGTAGTTGATGGACATAGCCCCACACTAGGGTGAACCACGTATATCTTGTGTCTTTGATGTGCTTGGTGCTATGTTGTGTTTATCATTTATCTGCTTAGTGCTTTTTTTATTATGTATAATGGATAGATATGATCTTGCTTAGTGCTTTACTTGTACTTTATTAATGAATACTAGATCTAACTCTGTGGTGTGTGCTAACAGTTGAAGTACTTAAGTTACTRCGTCGATCTATCTTAGGTTTTGTTCTGTGATGTTAATGAAKCTAATGAACTAATGCATATCCCTTGATTGAGTGTTATTAAAGTACTTGTGAAGTGTTGTAATCACATATGTGTGTCCCAGTTTGGTTACAGACACCTGAGTCCTCTAAACCCCCTGCCTCTACCTCGAGTGAGACTTCGCCTACTTCGCAGGTATCGCTTAAAGGGTCGGTAGTTAGGGTTTTGTTGGTGCGCTACTGAAGCATTGAACCCTGGGTCTGCCCCTGTGCCAACAAATGGTTCCATTGTCGAGACCTGAAACTGTGATTGTCGGGAACTGAAGTCAAGAAAAGATAAGTTATGTGCATATATCTGTTGATGTAGTGCGCAGTACTCTACTTGACTTGCAAATCTTTGTGCTAAGAAAGAAACTCGATCTGAAGAAAAGAGGTAAGAACTTGAAAGAGGTAAAGATTTGTGCTTTGATAAGAGTAAGATAAGCGAAATTTTTCGTTTCGAAAGTATGAATTTAGGTATGTTTAATAGATTATGTCATAGTCTGAAAGCTAGGGCGCAGTTGGAAGAAAGAGTTGATCTGAATAAATTTAATAGAAATAAAGAAAGATATGTTATTCCTATGCATAGAAAGAATTTTTGGACTAATAAATGGATGCAAGAACCTGGAAAGAACTTTTGCAGATTGTAGGTCCAGCACTGTGATCCTAGTGCACAGTACATGAGAATTTGGGGAACTTAGAAGAGAAAGAGAGGATTCACACTATGTTATAACTGCAGAAGACTAGGACATCTTGTTAAGGAATTCTCTGGTACAGGCCCTATTTGTCTTTGTTGTAAAATTGTTGATCATGAACTTGAGGATTGTCCAAGGATGATTGCTAAAGTAGGAAAAATGAACATGAGACAAGAAAGCTATGAAGGAAGTCAAGAGAATAAGAGCACGTTAGATAATCATCAAGAGAATGAGTCAGAAAAAGCTCAGACTGTGTTATCACAGTTGAAAGAAACGATGAATGATCACAAGGATGTCAGTTTACCAGAGATCTTGAAGGTAAAACAACACATAAATGCAAGAATATGAGACTTTGAAATAGACTATGCCTTGGATGAGGAAACACAAGTGAATATTATGACAGAAGACACTTGGGAAATTTTGGGAAATCCTACTATGATACCTTCATTAGGAAGGATAGGCTTGTTCAAGGGAAAGATGATAACCATATGTGGAAGAGTTACTAATGTACCTGTTATCATCCATGGAAAACTAACTGAAGAGGAATTTGAATTCATTAAGTTTGTTGATAACAATGCCCCACTCCCACTTTTGTTAAGAAAGACTTGGATCGAGAAGGATCAGATCTGAAGGAAATCAAAGGAAGAAGCCATAGAAAATAAAAAGCAAGAACTAAGGGATTTCATAGCTAGAAAAATAGACCAACTAATAGAAGAACGAGAAGATAAGTCAAAGCAATAGAGGGCAAGAGAATTAGTTGTCAAAGTTGAAAGAACACAAGAAGGTTCGAAGGACCTATCCATGCAAGAAAGAAGAAAACCCACCCTGGAATTAATAAGAAAAGAGGTATTAACTTCGAATCCTTTGAGAGAACATCAGCAATGCGAAGACACTACATTAGTAGAAGATAAGAAAGAGAATGGAAAAAGAATTCCAGAAACAGTTAGAGAGACTCAGATCACAGGAAAGAAGGAAAGGAAGCTTAGTAAGAAGAAATCCAAGTTGGAAAAGCTACAGGAAGTTACAGAGAATAAATGGAAGACGTCGCAGAAGGCAGGTTTGCAGGATTTGAACCTCGTCGAAACAACAGAACTGCGCAGAATGGGACTTTGCCCCAAGGACGCTATATGACCATTGGAGGCGCCCCGACCGTTAGAATGACGCTCCGAAATGACTAGGAAACACATTTATGGGCAGATGGACCGTGTTTGGGACGTTGAGACGACACCATAACGGACAGATTCACATTAATGGAAGCGTTCCTTTCTGTTGGAAGAATCTGTTATGAGGCTCACTTATTTAACCCGTCAGACGCTGCTTCAGGACTACTTTTTGCTACCTATGATTATCTGAGACAAGAAGAGAAGTGATTATGTGTCGAGTTGTGCTATCAGACCTCGCCATCTTTTATTTACTCCAGCTTCTTGTTCGCCTACCCCGACCTGCCTGTTTAAAATTGAGAATGTCGGGTGACCGTAGTGAGTTAGAGAAGTCCGTCGAGGACGTTCTTAAGAATTTTATGGCTAATAAAGCTATGTATGAAGGAGTATAGGCATCGTCGACCAGCAAACTGCAGACTTCCCCTTCAATTGGACGATGTTCTGGTCGTACTAACCCCGCGAGTAAGCAGGGAATTAAGCATCATGGAGATATGGAGAATTCGAAGCAGATCTCATCCATATTACCAGATTATGTCCCACCTTTGGTTGGCACGGTTAACCATGACAACATCCCATGGGAATTTTAATACACTTTGATCACCGTGTACATCCCGAAAGGAATACGCCTAGTTGGGAGTCAGTTGGAACAGATCCCATTACTGAAGAACAGTGACTTCAACCTTGGAGATAGAAAGAAAAATGCAATGCTCACACCTCACAGATACTTGACGAAGACCACTGGGAAGAAGCCTCGCCTGGTCTCCCAGTCTTGTATTAATGAGGTCGCGCAGTCCACTATACTCAATTTGATGAAGATTCCCCATTTTGGCCGACACCATGAGGTTAACGCTTGTGTTAAAATCCTCTTAGTGTTCGCCATGGTGGATACCTGTGGCTCGACAGGTGAATTACTGTTGATCTGGAAATGATCAACCTGGTTACTGGATTGAGCATGCGGGGACCCGACCCTCAGCAGTTTTACTGAGGGAAGACCTCAGATCGCTCCCTAGCTCAGCACATCACGGAAGCATATGGAGAAGTTGAAAAAGGGAAGCAAGGCTACAAGGTAGCCTCTATCCAAGATGGCGCAGTGCACCTCGCTTTCCAACTCATAGCTAGCAAGCGCGTAAGAAAGAATCGCCCCACATAGGTCACTGGGTTCGTAGTGGTTCTTGCAGGAAAATCCATGGAGGGAATGAAAATGAATTGGGTTAGTTACATCGTCAATGAGCTCGAGAAATACTGATGCGAAGCTCTGGATCAGGGATACGAGTTCCACTTTAGATGGTTGCTCATATTGATTGTATTTATCACTTGGAAAAGACCGGAAGGAGCCACCTTCCTGAATATCGAACCATCGGAGTCGTTGGCCGTTAGGTTCTCAACCTTGTGGTACACCAACGATATGTCGAAGCGATGGCAGTCGAATGTTGTGTTCCATGCCTATTATCAGCAACTAAAGGTTTCCATTGAAGCCTTTCCATGCATGACACCACACACCTTGCACCAGTACCGACCTTTTGCGAAGTTCCATGTAGATCGACATTATATATATATATATCACTACGCACAGAGATCAGATCAAGGAAGAGTTGTAATTATATTACAAGCTAGCAGATGATGACATGGATCAGATCACGAAGGATTAGTCAAAAGAGTTCCTTGTATCAGTCAATGATGCAGAGATCTCCGACCCTGACATCATAGGAATTCCCTTGGTCACCTGGGTTGAGCATGTTGGACAGTCCAGTGAGAAGAAGAAGAAGAAAAAGGAGGAAGCCCAGAATATAGAGACTAATGAGGAGGACAGTGCCTCTAAAGAAATTGGCTCTGGCTCGCCTGCAGGAGGAGGAGGAGGAGAAGACTAAGCAGATGGACTAGGAGGAGAGGATGAAGGAGAAAAGCAAGGAGAAGGTGAAGTTACATCGCTGAAAGATCCCCTTACTGAAACACCTCAGAAGAGGAAGGTTTCTTCGCAGAAACCTTCAGCAAGAAAGAAGACCTGCGCCAATAAAACTCAGCTAGAGGCCA
>JASDQU010587487.1:0-18308 GCA_032191745.1 Picea mariana | reverse complement strand
AATAGGTTGTTTGGACAATTTGTTGTGACAGGTTATTTGTACAGCTTTGGTGCATGGTTGATGCACTTGTTCATTGTACAGGTTGAGGTATAGGTTGGTGCATGGTTGATGCACTTGTTTATGGCACAAGTTGATTACAGGTTGTTTGGTATAGGTTGGTGCATGGTTGATGCACTTGTTTATGGTACAGGTTGATTACAGGTAGAGGTACAGGTTGATGCATGGTTGGTGCATGGTTCAGGTTATTGGTATAGGTTATTTGGTACAGGTTGATTGGTACATGTTTACAATAGTATATCTCACAGTGATAGTGTGAAATTGGTTCCATCATTCTACTTATATGTCAGGAAGGTTGTATGGGGCAAGGACAGGTGGTTGTATCCACCTTCCTGTATTAGATGGAGAACATAGGGGGTTGTAGCCTCCTTCTGGTTATAGCCAGAGAATTGGTGAGTTGGAGCTTCCATCAGGTTGTAGCCTGAGAAACTAGGGGGTTGGAGCCTCCTTCCAGTTGCAGCTGGAAAACAATGGAATTTGGTGCTTCCAATGAATGTAATTCTTCAAAACATATAAGAAAGAGCATTATGTGGTTTTCTCTCACGTTGGGTTTTCACATAAAACACTGGTGTACTGTGTATGTGTATGATTTTTCAATTGTTCATTGCTTATTTACTCAACATTTATTGGATGATAATGATAAATTGATATAACACTTGGATTATATGGTTAAAAAGGATTAAATTTCTCTATTATTGATTCACCCCCCCTCTCACTAATCAAACAATTGGTATCAGAGACTGTTCCTTCACGAAACAGTTTAACCAGTGGAAGGATATCATGGATTATTCTAAGAATGGAGTACCAATGCTTAATGGTCATAATGGTTTTAAGTATGAGATGTGGAGCATAAGGAAGGAAGTATTTTTACAGGCACAGGGAAATTATATTTGGCTATCATTTGTTACAGGATATGATAGTTCAAAAAGGGAAAAGACTGTAGCCATGAAGGAATTGAGGAAGAATAACAAAATAGCAATGGATTTCATCTGGGAAGGATTACCTAATCTGGTAAGAGAAAAGGTTGGTAAATGTTCATCAACAAAATAACTTTGGGATAAGTTACATGACATATATTCTTCACCCATCGCTGATTCAGAAAATGCCAAAGAAGATGTAGATACAGAACAAGAAGAAAGATGTTCATCATGTCAGACAGATTCAGAAGAGGAAGATTATGAAGAAGCAAAAGTTGATTACATAGAAAAATTGATCAGTGCAATTAAATATCTAAAGAAAGAAAGAGAAGAAAACAAGTCATCCAAGAAATAATTGATGAACGAAAAGGAAAGTGTTCAAGGTTCTGAAAAGGATCAACAGGTCATCAAGAATTTAAGAGCTCAACTAGAAGAGGCCAGGAGAATTGAAGAAACTCTAGAATATCAAAAGGAATGTTTAGAAGCCAACATAGAAGCACAAAAGGAAGAAGCAGAAAAGAGAGAAAATATACCGATGGATCATCTCAAGGAAAGAACCAATGTCTTAAACCAACTTGAGAAAGAGTTTTGTCAATAAGAGAGAAGACTGGAAGAGAACAAAAGAGGTCATGAAGTCTCAGAGAATGAAGAAAGAAGAAGAGGTTGAGAAGCTTGCAGAAGAAGTTGTCACATTGAGAAGTAAAATCATCAATCTCAACAATAACATTGAAGAGACAGAAACATCCACAGCAGTTATAGAGAATGAAGAGAAGCACTCTAGGTTGCTAGAAAAGAAGAATGAAGAAAATAGAAAGAGTTATGTATAAATACTCAAAGGAAGGAATCATGGTCAACCAGAATCTAATAAAACTATTGAAGATACATCTTCAAGAAGACCATACATGTTCAATCCACAAAGAAGCTTCAATCATGATCATGATCAATCAAGGAAAAAATTCAGAAGGACTAAGCCACAAAGAAAATCATTCACTCCCAGGTATGCAAATTTATTTTATGGTCATTGTTTTTATTGTACTAACTTTGGACATAAGGTTGCAGATTGCAGGGATTATAAAATAAATGTTCAATCAAGAAGTGCCTATGTGGTCGCACGTAACATTGAGTGTTACAAATGTCATAACTATCGACACATAGCCAATGATTGTAGAAGCATGATCGATACTTCCATGAAAGACAATACTGATATCAGATATAAGAAAGTATGGATAAGAAAACAGGAAGAATAGCTGAACAAAGACCAGGTACCAGAGATTTCAAGATTGACAATAAAACAAGATGAAGAAAATTCTACAGAGAAAAAGAAAGATGTCAGATACAAAAAGGTTTGGAAAATAACTGAAAGAAAGGATGGATAGGTAAATAAGGAACGGGTTCAAGAGATTGCACTTTCAAGCATTGTTGTTAAGGATGAATCCACATACAAAAAGAAAGAGTTCAGAGATCAGAGAGATAATGAATCTACCAATGAAGATGATGATGAATACACATCAAAGAAAGAACTGTTCTGAGCCATCTGGATCAGAGAATCCCAAGTAATATGAATATTAGACAGGGGGATTCTATGCAACAGTTGTGACATACCAAAGAACCATCCTTCAAGCAGCATGGAGATTTTGAGAACACAGATTCAGAACAATCAGTTAGAAGAAGTACAATTTGATATACTAATCAAGACTTCATGATAGTATAGTGATAAACGGGTTAGCATTATGGAGAGTTGAACAAGTAGAGTCTTGGATAGTATGGACAGAGATGGATTCATAAGAACACTTATCAGGTTTGGATAGATATATGATAGTGGACGAGAGCATGGATTCATAGATTGTTTCAGAGAGTGGTTCAAAGACAAAGGAACATTATCATAATGGATGATAATTATGGCTCGAACAATGCTAATGGATTCCAAATTGACAGATATTTTTTGGAAACATGCAGTGCATACATTAGTTCACATTCAAAATAGATTAATGCTCAGAAACAACAATGCCAAAACTCCCTACGAACTATGGAAAGGAAGAGAAAACAACAACCTCTACATCAAGGTAACTCAAGGTAATATTTTATTAATTGAAATTTATGTTGGTGATATTATTTTTGGTAACTTCAGATACGTCAAAGAAACCAAGGAATTTTTATTTTTCAAACCAAGTATATCAGAGAAATACTAAAGTGGTTTGGAATGGAAGATTGCAAACCATTTATCACTCCCATGCAAACCAGTTGCAATTTAAGCAAATATGATGATTCAAAGTCTACAAATCAGAGGCAATAGAAGTCAATGATTGTCAGATTACTATATGTGAGAACATCCAGACCATATGTAATGCAAGCAGATGAACAGGTGGCATGATTTCAAGCAGCACCAAAAGAATCACATGTATTAGCAGTAAAGAGAATTTTCAGATGTCTCAAAGGAACATAAGAGTTTGTATTATGGTATCCAAAAGGAAAGGATCTATCTCTTATTGCCTACACAGATGCAGATTGAGTAGGTTTTATTGATGACCGACGAAGCACTAGTGGAGTAGTGTTCTACTTGGGTGAGTGTTTAGTATCATGGATAAGAAAGAAACAATCATTAGTATCTCTATCTACAACCGAGGAAGAGTATTTTATAGAAACAACATGTTGTACACAATTTCTTTGGATAAAACAAACTTTGAAAAATATACAGGTTGAGTATGATGAGACCATTCCAATATATTGTGATAATACAAGCGCCATCAGTATCTCAAAAAACCTGGGGATGCACTCCAAGACGAAGCACATTCCAATCAAGTATCACTTTCTACGGGAACATGTTGCAGAGAATAAAATTAGAGTTGAATATGTGGGAACAAAATAACAAGTGGCATGCATCTTTACAAAATCACTTCCATGGGAAGCCCTTGAGTATCTTCGCCAGAGACTAGGAGTAATTTCTACTCCAAAATGAATTCTTTTGAATGCTTATCGTATATGTCTTATATGTACACGAGGAAGCACATAAATAGGATAAAGGGGGAGAGATTTATCATATGCAAAGGTAAATGCTTGGAGAGAGAGCATAGAGGCATGTTTCCAAGGGGAGTGATTGTCACAAGGGAAGAATGAGCGATATGACTTCAGAGTGACACCCTTTTTCAAGGGGGGAGATAGTTTTCATATGAATGGAAAGAGAGTAATCAGAGGATTATAAAAACAAAGAAAAATCAAAGGCATGTAGATAGGGGGAGCAACCACAAGGAGAGTTCAGTCAGGGGGAGCATCCCCAAAGGGAGATACCCTTTTCCATTGATGTCAAAGGGGGAGATATAGAAACATTGATAAAGAGTATAAACATGAATTTTATCATGACTAAGTGTTTCCATCAATTTTGGTGTTGCCACCAATGCCAAAGGGGGAGATTGTTAGACAATTGGCTTAGGTTGATGGATAGTTGGTATGGATTGTTGGTTGTCATTAATGTCAACTATTGGAGAGTGATATTGTAGATTGATGTCAACCCTTAGTGATGGATGCCAACCCCTTAGTGGCTAATGCCAACCCTAGGAGAAAGTCCGGTAGAGAATTCCGGTAACACAAAGGTATGGGTAATGGACCCAAGGTTGTTTCATGTATAATGGTATGAATTTTAATATATTTGAAGGTAATACTATTCTATATGGATAGTACATGTCATTCCATTTATGGTGGTATGTGGAACGTTACATAACTCCACACGGTTAGATAGTTATGGCCATGAGAAGTTGGAGAACCAAGGTTTGGGTAATGGACCCAAGTTTGTTTTGATGGATAATTGTATGAGTTTTGATATATTTGAAGTCAAGACTATTCTAGATGGATTGTACATGTCATTCCATTTCTGGTGGTATGTGGAATGTCACATAAATCCTCACGGTTTGAGAGTTATGGTCTTACAAAGTTGGAGGACCCTCATATGTTGGCTTGAATCCCCAAAAGGTCAAAGAAGTCAAAGAGATTGCAAACACTAAATTATTATTTAAATGATAAAGTAAAGTGAAAAAGTCAAGAAGGATTATTTAAATAATAAAGTGAAGTGACAAAATCAAAGAAGATTATTTAAATGATAAAGTGAGGTGACAAAGTCAAAGAGGAATATTTAAATGATAAATTAATGGAAAACTTTCTAATTATGGAAAGTGGTTAACCCTAAAAATGAGGAAAACAGGTTAAGTGACCTAGAAATATGTTAAGTGACCTAGAAATGGGTTAAGTGACCTAGAAGATAGAGAGTATAAATAAGAGGCAAGGCTCTCTCATTTTATATCACACTTGATCATATTGAATATCTATAAGTTATTGAGGTAACCAAAGGATATCTAAGCTGAATTTCAGAGGTAAGGTGAAGAAAAGAAGGCCGGAATTCAAGGGTGGATAAATTCTTTTGATGATGCTTTCTAAGGTATGTTATTTACAAGTCATCTCACCATTTTCACAATAAATGTTTTTCTAGAATGATTTGGACAGTGAAAATGATAGAAAATTGAGGAAAGATATCCAGGTAACTGTGGTAAAAAAATCATCTTGTGGGTCATTTTAGTTTTGGAGTTACACTCCATGGAAAATAGGGTTTGTGGCTAGTCCTGAACCTAGTCTAAAACATGTGTTTCAGGTAAAAACGTCATAAATTCTTCATAATAGATCCAAATTTAGTAAGACCAAGTTTTTTGGTTAGAGTACATTCTGTAGTATTCTTTGTAAAATTTTCAAATCGATTCAACAAATATTCCGTGTAGGGCACGCTCTACAAGGTTTCTCTCTAGAATAAGCCAGAATTTAGAGAGGTATGTCATTTTTGCTATAACTCCTTTTCTGAGAGGTTCCAAGTAGTGACACCTGGAGGAATTGCATAAAACACACTGAAGAAAATTGTCTATCATTTTCAAATATTTATTCATTAGAGGTACATAGTTATGATTATTTCAAGTTAGGGTTGTTGACTAATCCAAAACTAGTCATGTGAGACTAAAAAAAAGTTTGATGAAAATGCTAGTCTCTTATTGTTAAAGTTAAGGAAGGTTTGCAGGCATGTGATCATATACACCAGGTCTATTAAAGAGTTAGAAATCATATTTGGATGATGATATTTATGAGGGATTTTGGTTGAGGTACATGTTGGGTACATGGTTGAGACAAGTAGTTGATGGGTTGGCACATACATGAGGTGTATAGTTGATGATGTTGGTACATATTGATGATTAATAGTTGATGAGTAGTTGATACATGATTGGTACATACTTGATACATGGTTGGAGGCACTTGTTAGTAGTATTTTTGACACATGGTTTATGGATGATGTAGCATACTTGTATTATTAGAAGCGCATATTGATCTTGGTGATGATTATGAGTTATTGTGTTATGCTTGGTTGATGCACATATTTGAGATTTGTCTTGGTGATTGATATTTGTGAGTAGATCTGATTTGGTTGATAATTTTGATGAGACAGGTTGTTGTGATAGGTTTTTTGGACAAGTTGTTGTGATAGGTTATTTGTACAGGTTTGGTGCATGGTTGATGCACTTGTTCATGGTACACGTTGAGGTACAAGTTGGTGCATGGTTGATGCACTTGTTTATGGCACAGGTTGATTACAGGTTGTTTGGTACAGGTTGGTGCATGGTTGATGCACTTTTTTATGGTACAAGTTGATTACAGGTTGATGCATGGTTCAAGTAATTGGTAAAGGTTGATTGATACATATTTATAGTAGTATATCTCATAGTGATAGTGTGACAGTGGTTCCAACATTCTAATTATATGTCAAGGAGGTTGGACAGGGAAAGGACAGGTGGTTGTAGCCACCTTTCAGTTTTATTTAGAGAACATAGGGGGTTGTAGCCTCCTTCTCGTTATAGCCAGGGAATTGGGGAGTTGGAGCTTCCCTCAGGTTGTAGCCTGCGAAACTAAGGGGTTGGATCCTCCTTCCAGTTGCAATTGGAAAACAAAAGAATTTGGTGCTTCCATTGAATGTAATTCTTCAAGAAATATAAGAAAAAGCATTCAATGGTTTTCTCCCGTGTTGGGTTTCCACATAAAACACTGGTGTACTGTGTATGTGTATGATTGTTCATTTGTTCATTGCTTATTTACTCTGCAGTTATTGGATGATTATGATACATTGATATAACACTCGGATTATATGTTTAAAAAGGATCAAATTGCTCTATTATGGATTCACCCCCCCTCTTAGTAATCCAACTTTCAATGCACTGATACGCTCCAAATCCCACCTATTTACAAACAAATGTGAAACCCATATACTGGTTTACATTTCTATTTCAAAAAAAATGAAAGAAAAATAAAACAAATAATTAGGGAAAAGGGGAAGAGTGTCCCTAAGGAATTGATCAAATTGATTTATAGCCTTGGCCAGATCCCCGCCACTATCAAGAAAAGAACCTTCCTTCTCTTCCTGCACTTCAACCTCTTGACTCAGTAACAAAAATTTACCCATTCTCTCTTTGATTGTTTCCATTTCCCATGACTAGGGAGGCAAGGTTGTTGATTCCATACCCTTCATAATATCTTCACCGATTTCAACAACAGATACCTCTAATTCAACATCAATATAAATTATGATCATGGATAGAATAAAGTGAACATATAAGCATTTAATGGAAATGGGGGCGGGGAAGATAGCCAAACCTTGGCCTCCCTGCACCTCAAAGGATTGCTCTTATTGTTGTTATGATCACTACTCCTCCTGTGTGCCCCATTTTCTTTCCTTCACCATTGTAAAATCCCCAAAGAATCCATTGGTATTACTATGTTATAAGGCCTTAGTGTAACACCATGCATATAAAAATGAAACTGGGTTATTTTCTCTGTATCACGTTACCCTTCAACCGATGTACAATTTGAGAGCACAAAGCAACGATTACTTTTTCTACCACTTCTCTTGAGCCCATACAACCTCGAGTGTTGTAAGATCGCTCTGATACCATATTAATACCAATAGTTATCTTTGGGGATTTTACATATGGTATTAGAGCGAGGTTGAAATATGTTCATTCTTCTTCCTATAACGAAAAACCTCTTCCTTGTTCTCTTTCTTGTGAAAGAAACTTCGAATTCAGGTTGTTTTGCAAGTCCAATTTATGGTGTTTAAATCTACCATTGCATATGACATTCAAAGGCTTCAGTTTTTATTTATAATTTTAATTTTACTATGTATCTGGGTGTATAAAATCCCTAGGCCTTAGAAATTCAAAGAAAAATTCCAGCTTTACATCTATATATTTATTGTCATTTTGTTCTATTCTTAGAACCAATCTATATATTTATTGTAATTTTGTTTTATTCTCAAAACCCTTAGAATAACGAAGAAGCTACATGGAGTTATCAGAATCCTTGGAATAATGAAGAAGCTACATGGAGAATATGACAAAAGGGTAGCAACATAAATGTGTTATATATTTTATTTTGTGGAAAGGGTATTTGCCATCTCAATGGATAAAAACCATTTCTCATTTCATTTTTGTTCACCATACATATCATACCAAGGAGATAAAATTACCATGTATTCTTAGAATTTTTTTTACAATTTATTCATGCCATAAATTCCATTTGATTTCTAACTTTTTTATTGAAGTGAAGCACTTAAACTTCATTGTGCTATCCTTTTATTCCTACTAAATAAGTACAGGTAAAGTAAATGATGTTTCTAGTTTATACAAAAAGGTATATAGATTATGGAAAAGAACAACAACATCTCCTTAGATGATTCTATTTAGAATTTGGATGAACACATCTTGCATAATTCTATAATCTAAAAAAAAAAAAATATATTAGTGTAAAAGGACTACAACATATGCATTGAATATTTTTCTCCTATTACTGTTCAACATTGGCTATCATACTAGTTTTTAGCATTATGATCAATTATTTTTATTGAATGACTTCCATTGAGTCTAGGAGGTAATATTTTATCAGGACATGAGTGCTTGGGGATGTGGTATATTAGAAGTTCTATCTCTTGGGTCTTTTAGGTGTAGATTTATATGAAGAAAGGATGTCCATGAAAATTTATCTTGCAGTAGAATTGGAAAACAAAATAAAGAAAGGTCAATTAGAGAGTAATTCTTTTTCTCGAATCTCTTGATTTTTTGGCTATAGCCACTGATTCTCTACACAGTAGACATATAGGTGGAACAAGTCACAAAAAATATTCCCTTACATAGCATTTAAAATTTTAATCATCCAGAAGACTATCTAACCAGGGTTTCAACTCAAGCTTGAGGTACATACATTTTTTTTTTCATTAGGTATTGAATGGTAAAAACTACAATTATAAGTACACAGTTTTGTATCACTCGTGGTGCCATCTAACTAGTCATTTCAACCTGCAGATGATCCAAAATTATGGTTTCCACTAATGAAAATGTTTTGGTTCACCTAACACTTTGTTTTTTCAATCATAATATGGATGCTAAGTATTTATACAAACTACAAAAATACATATGATTTAGTCATAAAAGAATATTTGACCTGCTCATTTTTATCCCTATGGTAATGTAAGAGCTCTGAGAGTAATCTCTAGATTTTACTGGTTCTTGATGTATTTGGAAATAAGAATCTAGTCAAAAGAGAACAAAAGCATTATTCAGTTTTAGATATGTTTCTTTAAGGACATAGGGTTTTTTGAAAGAAATACCCACAACAAATCTAGAATTCATCCTTTAATGGAGCATTTGGAGGTTCCCAAAGTGGCCATAATATTATTATTATTTTTAAATAGGAATCAAAACTCCCAAGATGTTCATCTACAAAAAGGGTAGTTTTGATTAGTAGACTAAGTTATTGAGGGTGATGGTGATGGAATTGTGATCTTGTGCATCTTGTCTACAATTATATCAAATTGGTCTACAATAGTAGGTCAAATAATGAAAGTGGTGAAAATTCCTTAGAATACTTACATTCCCAGCCTTAAAGGCAATTATTTAATTCAAAATACATCTGTAGAGATTCTATGTGTGATATACATTGGATGAATTCTATTATAAAGTATTTAAACATGGTTCACATTACATAAATGATACTACATGTTACGAAATGCCAAGTATTCTAGATAGTTAAAATATCCACTAGTTTGTGTTGTTTAATATGTATTAATAATAATGGGGATTTTACAACCCCAAGAAAGATGATGAAGCCACGCAAAACAGAGAAGAAAAACCCCTATTTCCCTCCTCTCATGGATATGGACTAAACTAACCTTTATAAATTAGAACCACTAGATGCCAAGTAACCTTGGAAAGCACATCTTTGACATACCTATAGTGCCCCTCCTCACCACCAGAGACCCCATTCCCAAATACATCAATCCCTTATCGACCATCTTCCTTTCCCCACACTTCATGTTCTCATACCACTCATTGTCCCCATTGAATATGCAATCTCTAGGATCCATGTAGTCACATATCATCGAGATAGTATGGTCCACGAGATCCTAGGTCTTGACGAGGATGATCACCAATGTAACACACCCAACCCCCTAGTATCCTCTTTGGATGACGGGGTGTCAAAATTTATATTTTTCTAACTACTTTATTTCTCCAATTATACTCCGCAGATTGATTATTCTCGTTGATATATTTCCAATAACTGTAACCATGCTCAATTATCAGATCTATTTTAAAAGTTACAGTCTTCCAAAGTTTTTGGGCTATCTTCCAAAGTATAGCTTCAACTTCCCTTTTCCTCAACGTGGGCTACTAAGGTGGAGACGGGAGAATCCGATGAAAAAAAAAAATGAACAATTACAAACCCCAACTACCTTTCCTTTCAGGCTGCCCTTCATTTCCCCTCATTTGCCATGTATCCACTCTAGTGCCCCCACCTCCCCGAAAGAGACCGAAACCTGCTTGCAAGTAGAAGATGTCGAAAGAATGCCTTGTATGCTTACCAATGCTAATAGAACAGATACAGAGGGAGAATAAATATAACTGCCTACTGCTCTCCCTCCTAACTGCATTCTCTTTACTGCCTCTGGGCTCCACTTCAGCACCATGTGGCATCCACATGGCTCCCTATCACATGTGCCACCTTATGTGGCACTGATGTGGAATCCTGACACACATGCCATCCTATGTGGCATGGATGTGTCATCTTCCATGTCATTCCTCATACCCATGCCTTTTCGGACTTCCAAACCACATCCTTTGTTGATATCGAAACCCTCCCCATGGGAGTAATTCCACCTTAAAATATTCTGAACACTTTGAAAGCTAAGTCTAACAACATGCACCCCAATGGATCAAAAGTTCCTAGTGAACTAACAATCAATGACTCTGATTTAATCGATGCCTCTGACATGCACAACAGTTAATGCTCCTCTCATCCAACATCATACTTAGCCTGTGGATCCCACGATACATCGAAAACTATTGTGCATTGTGGCCATCCTCTGATTGACAACCCATATTAATCCTTAGAGTACTCCTATCATAGTACTTCCTCCTCTAGAACCACGACCCACTCTAACTATCCCTCCCCCCTTTGATTAACAAATGAGATCTATCGTCGATAGGATCGAGGGCTAGGATTTATCCATCTATCTCAAGGGATAACACTAACAACGACCATGCTTGGTCCTTGCCACCAATTATGGGGTTCTAGGTGTCCTCCTCTGAACACACTAGCACCCCTCGACATAATTGCATCTGATTTGGCACCCTGAACAAGTGGAATTACCCAACTCCACCATGTGGCTTGACATGGGGCACTCTAAACATATGACTCTGAGGGACATGCCATGATAGATGGTTAAGATCCTCTAATGCCTTCTTCGATGAATCCAATGGTCTTTCTTCTTGGGGCCCTTCCATCAGACTGGTTCTACTCTAGGATTCTCGAGCTACTTCGACCATATAATTCGACGGTTCCTCCCATGATCAATAGTCGTGATTTCTCTAGTTCCTCTGTTCGACATATTCAATGGTCTATAACGAACTGGATCTTCTGCAATTTATCGTACGTGAGGATCTCCAATAACCATCCATGATCTCCCAGATCCACCTTCGATGGATCTAATGACATAAAACAACCTTAATCCTTAGCAAGACCTTGATCATGAGGGACACTGATCAACGACTAGGATTGCTTCGTTGTGCCAAAATCGACGTTTGCGATTATTTTTTCGAAAGGAATGAGTTTTCTTTTTCTTAAGAGTTTGTTTCAGGACTTAACTGATTCATATATTTCTCAAGTAGATTCCAAAGGTGTACCAGGCCTTCCAGCAAAGTAAAAACCTTCCTAAAATGACTAAGGCTCTCATTCTTCACCATTTACATAGGAAATTCTCCTTCAATGACTTGTCCATAAAATACAAGTAGTATCCAACCCTAGTTGTTCAAGGTTATGCTAAAAGTAGCTATGAAGCTAGTAAGCTATATAGAAAACTTTGCATACAAGTAGGAGTATACGCAACTCTAACATTATGTGTGTGTGTGTGTGTGTGTGTGCGTGTGTGTGTGTGTGTGTATGAATTTAACTTTACATAACACATAATAATTGCATAGACTCTTCTCATGCAAAGAGTTGTACAGTCCTGGGCATTTCTAGCAGCAAATATGTAGAAGTATAATTCCAACAACCATTACCCATGATAAAAATGCATAATTATAGCTCTCGTGCAGCTATAATCACAGATAAACCGAAGCATGTCAAGAACAATAATTATCCATAACATGAGCACATAAATAATTGCACAGTAATTTTAACAAACACATGGTAGACACTTATCTGATATTAATAAGTCACCAACTACAGGTAGACCTCCGAATTTCCTCTCAACCTTAGACTCTGTTGTTCATAAGCTTAGCAACAGGTCGCCCTTGAGATGAGGCTTAAAATCCACTAGGGAATAGGAATTCCTAACCCAGGATAAGGTCTCACAACAACATATATTCTCAACTCATGTGCCAAATTTTAAGCAGACAACCTACAGCCTCTTTCCCTACATGTTTGTCGCACCTCATGAAGTGTGACCCTTCTCTGATAAACAATCCTTCGACTGCCCCACTTCCTTTCCAAGGCTACAACAACATACCAAATAGGAAACATAGAGCCTTGTATCCCATTTTGGCACATTAGGAAACCAATTCCCAATAGTTCTCTCACCCAGAGATAATTTCCATGAGCCTAACAACCCATCTCGTCGGCTTAATTAACAAAAAAACTACCCCAAATCTCCCTCAACGCAAGTATGGATATGGCAGAAGGTATGGCCAATAACATAAGGGATATGGTTCAAATGATGAAGAGTGGGACAAAAAATGATTGAATGATGTCCCAAAATGCACTAAGTTTTTATATTTGTTTACCTGCTCATGAAGTACCACTTGTCACTTCCTAAACTCCCTTTTGAACAACTTGGTGATTCATTTCTGATCTCTTAAATACTTAGGATAAATCCATATCTATTACTTTTTCACCTTAGGAATATTTTAATAGTATTCCTTGGCTTAAGCCCCCTATGGCTTAGCCCCTTCCGAGACTCTTATCCCCATTTCCCTTCTAGGGGAGTTTATTCCCCCCATACTCTTTCTGTGAGGATGGTCTACAGTAGTCATTCCTTTCATTAAATTCAAATTGTGATTACATAATACAAGATGGATCACTGACCCCATTATTTCTTTTGTCTTTTCTGACCTCTTAACCACACATGCACTTTGGCCTTAAAACACATATATACAAGGCACTCTGGCCCAAAAATTACAAGCTCACCAGCCTATTTGTTCATTTATATTTAAATTACAATTGGGGTTCAGCCTGGGGGTATTACATTCCCCTCTCCCTTATTTTATGCACTATCCTTAGTGCAACATATACATATATACAATCAAAAGTTCAAAAGTTTACAAAACGATGCAAATACTATGCCTGCATAGCATCCTCATGCTCCCAAGTTGCTTATTGAGGACCGTACTAGGTCCATTGGACCTTTACCAGAGTTATGACTCGATTCTAGAGTTTTTTGGTTTTCTGGTCCAAAATGCATATTGTTTGTACTTGTAATTCTCCCTCCGGATCTACCTAAATCACAATCCAAATTATAACATGATTAGAATCATGTACATACTTTGTAAGTTAGGATACATGAAAAACATTATGAATATGCATGGATGTGGGTAATGCAAGCATATATTCCATATGACCAATCCTTTCTAGGAATTTGAATGGTCCATAGTATTTTTCTGCAAGTTTTGAGCACTTTCCCAACCTTAGGGAACTTCACCTTGATTTTAATTTAAAAAATACATGGTCACCCACTAAAAATTCTCTTGGAGTTCTCTTTTGATCAACATAACTTTTTTGTCTATCTTGGGCAACCTTCAAATTATGTTTTATCCTCACTATCTGGTCCTCCATTTCTTTGAGCAAGTTTGGCCCAACTATTTCTCTATCAGCTGGGTTGTCCCAACTTATTGGTGTGTTGCATATTCTTTTTTATAATGCCTCAAATAGACTCATCTTTAAATATGCTTGATACCCATTTTTATAAGAAAATCCAACCAGATGTAAGTAATCTTCCCATTTTGATGGGTTATCCATGACATACATTCTCAACATGTCTTCAATCACCCATTTGACTCTCTCTGTTTTCCCATATGACTCAGGGTGATAAGCTATGATGAAATTTAGATTTGTCCCAAAACCTTTGAATAGCCCCTTCTAAAAGTTCGGTGTGAACTTATAATCTCTTTTAGACATAATAGTCTTAGGTATACCATGAAGTATGGCTACCTCCTTCATATAGATATCAATAATGTTGGTTGCCTTGTGAGTTAACTTCATTGGAATAAGATGGGCAACTTTAGTAGGCTTGTCCACAACTACCATGATAGAATCATGTTATTTGGTAGTTATGGGTATCTTGGTGATAAAATCCATGGTGACAACTTCCCACTTCCACTTAGGAATTGGAAAGGGATGTAGAAAATTAGTGGGGTGTTTATGCTCAACCTTGACTTTTAGACATTCAAGACACCTGGCAATGAAATATACAACTTCATTTTTCATACCTGGCCAATAATATTGCTTTTTAACAACTGCAGTAGTCTTCTGGTAGCCTCGGTGCCCAATGTAAGAAACTTTATGCATTTATGTTAATAGCATATTTTTCAAATCCTAAACATTTGACACATAAATTTTTCCCCTGAACATGAGTATTCCATCCTCCCTCAATTCATAATCCTCAATTTTTTGTTGCATTTTTCCTTGCTATAATTTTTATTTTATTTCCACATAAATATGATCTAATTTTGCAGCTTCTAAAATTCTGTTTTACGAATCATATTTTCACATGCTAATGGTTGTAGCATGCATTTCATGTACCCTTCTATTGAGTGCATTGACCGCCTTATTCTCTTTACCCTTGATATGATTTATATCAAAGTCATATTCGTCGATGAATTCTAACCATCTTCTTTGTCTAGCATTTAGAGTTGGCTGTCCAAATAGATATTTCATACCGTTGTGGTCTCTTCTCATCTCAAACCACCTTCTCATGAGGTAGTTCCTCCACATATTCAAGGAACAAGGATGATTTTAGGGGCTAAATTTCGCTCATGGGATAATTTTCCATGATTTTTCCCAAAAAACGATTCGTTATTCTAAATATGATTCGCCCAAATTCTATAGGATAAAATTATTTTACCTTAAAAATCACCAAAATTTGATACAAACTATATAAAATCCTTATACATTTGAATATTTTTATAAAAATATCGCCAAACATTTTATAGTTGGGATATGAAGGATTAGTAAGATTCACTAAGGTTTCTACGTTTAAAAATAAATTTCCATCCCTAAAATAATCCCTGTCAAGGAATGAACAATAGATGCCAACTCCAAATTGTGAGTGGCATACAGTCTCTCATGTTCTTTCAGCTTCCTTGATTCATAACACACCACATGGCCATTTTGACTAAGGACTCTCCCAAGTCCTTCTTTGCATGCATCGATGCAGATAATAAAATCCTCATTAGAATCAACAATTGTCAGTAAGCTTTTCAAGTTTTGAAATATTCTTTCACACTTGGGTTTCCACTCAAATTTCACACCCTTCTTATGTAGGGATGTGACTGGGTTCATTCTTGAAAACCCCTCAATGAAACTTCTATAATAACCTGCAAGTCCCATGAAGGACCTCACCTCAAAGACATTTCTTAGTGCTAGACATTCTTCAATGGATCTTATATTTTCCGATTCCACTGCGATCCCTTCCTATGAAATTATATGGCCCAAGTAATGAATTTTACTATTGTAGAAGGATCATTTACTCAACTTAGCATAAAGTTGATTCTCTCTCAATAATTGTAGCACCATACTCATGTGTTTCTCATTCTCTTCTTCAGATTTGGAATAAAAAGAATGTTATCCAGGAAGACAATGAAAAACGTATCCAAATACTCTCTGAAAATACCATTCATTAAACACATGAAGAAAGATGGTGCATTTGACAATCCAAATGGAACCACTGTGAACTCGTAGTGGCCATACCTCATTCTGAAGTAAATCTCATTAATTTCCTCTTCTTTAATCCTCACCCGATGATATCTGGATCTAAGATAAATCTTAGAAAATACCTTTGCATCCTTCAGCTGATCAAAGAGGTCATCTATCCTTGGAAAAGGATATTTGTTCGTTATGGCTAATTTATTAAGCTGTCTGAAATCAATGCAAAGCCTCAAAGTACCATCCTTATTTTTCACAAATAACACAGGTGCACCCCAAGGGGATACACTTGGGTGCATATACCCTTTCTTTAGAAGTTCCTCGAGCTACACTTTTAGCTCCTTCAACTCTGGTATGCTCATATTGTAAGGAGTCTTGGATACAAGGGCTGCTCTAGGAATTAGATTGATTGAAAAATCAATATCCCTCTTGGTTGGTAACCCAAGGATTTTTCTAAACACATCCTCATATTCTTTTAGGACTGCATGGTCCTCAATGTTTATCACTTTTTCTTTAGGATATTCCTCCACGTGTTTTGCAAATACTTGACATCCCTTCTTGAATATTTTCTTTAGCTGCAGGGCTGAAACTTGTCTGATAGTTATAGTTGATGGTCCCAGAAATCGCAACAATGATTTAATATATCATAGGTCTCCTACTTTACTTGTCAACCTGGGGTTCGTGCAAACTTAATAGGTATTATGCAATATATATGTATTCCACACTGAAAATAGTATACGTCTAAGATTGATCAAGGGTTTATATGCATGAAATTGTGCAGGAAATTGAAATGACAAAAAGAAAATTAATCTACTGCTTGAATAAAAAGTGCACCAAAGGATAGTTAATCTAAATTACAGAAACAAAATTTAGTCTAATGGAAGGAAATTGAAAAGATGGAAAGAAACTTAATCTACTACTTGAATAAAAATTACACCAACTAAAAGGATAACTAATCTAAATTATAGAAAAGGAATTTAGTCTAATTGAAGGAAATTGAAATGATAGAAGGAAACTTAATATACTGCTTGAATAAAAATCACACCAACTGAAAGGATAGTTAATATAAATTGCAGAAAAGGAATAAAGTCTAATGGTAGGAAATAAAGAATACCAAACCATAAAGAGAAAACTAAAAGTAGAAGATGAATTCATTCTAGTTTAAGACATAAAACTACAATCAGAGGAAAGTTAAACTAATGTATGAGAACAACAAGCTATTTCATGTCTAGCCCTTGGATCAGAAACAAGAATATGCATTATTTTATTGTTTATTTCTATTTTCATAAAAATAATATCAAGATTGTTGGACACACCTACCACACTTAGAGGGGGGGTGAATGAGTGTGGGGCTCTTTTTCCCAAAACTTCCCTTTTGCACAAAAACTCATCAATTAGCATTCAACATTTATTCATTACCCATTGTTTTCATTTATAACCAGTTAGATGTGAGCACATATCAGCAACATATATCAGAAATATATCATCAACAAGTCATCACCACAATGAACACAAAGAACATAAGATGTATGTACAATTTTCTTTTTATTATGGACTACAATCCTTGGGGTTTATCAACAACAACTGAATAGAGTACAACTCTACAAGATCACCAGCTCTATATGCAAGACCCAGCTTGCATTCTCAACACCAACTGAGATGAGACAACAATCCTCAACAGATATCAATGTGTACCATAAACAAGAGCATCAACCATGCACCAACCTATGCCAAACAACATGTAATCAACCTGTACCATAAACAAGTGCATCCAACCATGTACCAAGTATATACTGTTGTTGGGTGTTTTTACCCTACGGACTAGTAAGCTAGAGTTCTAAGCCTACA
>JASDQU010587486.1:36765-48686 GCA_032191745.1 Picea mariana | reverse complement strand
GAATCATCTACTTCCACTTATACAAGCAACAACTTGTTTGAGAGAACCAACTCTCTGGTTTCTCTAGTACCCAATAGAAGGAAGCACCAACTCCCTAAGTGTTCCAACACCAACTAGATTTATACAAGAAACAACTTGTATACAAAAAACTTTGTGTTTTCCAAAGCACCACCTTGCCACCCTGTTTTCTAGCCACAACTATATGGAAGCTACAACTCCCAATATTCAAGAACCAACTCGAATATCACAGGACCACAGTCCTCCCTAGCACCACCCTACCTCCCTGATTATAAATAAATGATTCAATAACCAACAACACAGATAAATTGATTCTTACCACTTCTTCTTTGTTCTGTAAATCTGGTTTGCTTCTAACTGTTATGCAATTCTTCTCTTCCTCTGTCTGTTTTGCAATCCTTCTCTTCCTCTTTCTTTTCTACAACTCTACTCTACTTCAAGATGTTCTACAATGCTGCTCTTGCTTCTGTCTATTCCTCATCTATTACTCATCTATGAGTTTTATCTCACACTATGCATACTGTCGGTCTCACACTACGCATACTGTGATTTTCCCTTTCTTACAGTTCAACTCATTTTTCATTCAGAACAACCAAACATACATCATCATTGCGTCTCCATTTTATCCTATACCACCTATTCAGTTACACCTTGAATCTCCAAGAAAACACATCAGCAAATGAATCGCCAACCATCCAAGAATCATGATTCAGTTCTGGTAACTGAATCGTAACTGATCGATTCCCTATGAGGTGAAACAGTAACCCTTCGATCAAGTTTCCAATTAACCAGTACTGTTGGATTAAATCCATAGGATTTTGTGTTTATCTCATATGTCCACTAGCTGTGACCAAGCACTAAACAGAATTTGAATTTTGTGATTTCACAGCTCGACATTCCTATGATGAAGGGTCTCAACACTCCAAGTTGCAATCGGCGAGACTCTAAGATGGATCTTAGCACCGCTAGTTTCTTTCCCTCACCTGACCACCGACGGTGACCACAGGCTGCACCAAAAGGCGCTTCATATTTCGTGAACTTATGAACTTCATCGAGCCTGATCAATGGTCAAGATCTCCAATGATCCGATGGTCTAGATCTCATTGTGATCTCACATATCATTATTCCTGTGATGAAGGATCTCGATACTCCAAGTTGCGATCATAGAGACTCCAAGATGGAGATTAACACGGCTAGATTCTTCCTCCATCTTTCATAGATGTAACCACTAGTTGTGACCACAACCTTATTCGACATTTCACACTTTCACATATTGGGTATTCTATGATGAGTCCTCTTGAATCTCCATGTCATGAACTCCAAAATAGAGCTTGGCTTCTCTAGCTCTACTCTCCAGCTCTCAACAATGTGACCATGAGATATGACCACTCACTAATCAAACAAGCACTTTTCTCCTTTGACTTTCCAGTCAGTGAAACGATGATCTTTTTCCATGTGTCTTATGGACCCAACGGTCTATATATTATCACGATTTCACCACTTCATAGGCCTTAGTCATGCCTAATCAACGGTCCACGATCTCGATGATTCGATGGTCTAGATATTTTCATGATCTTGCATATCGTGAGTTCCCACACCATGCTCCATTGACTCCAACGGCCAAGATTGTTATCGCAATTTCTCATATCACGAGTTTGAACCTCTTTCCTTTGGATTTCTTGATCTACAAAACTCCGAAATGAAAACTTTGCCGTGATTTGACTGTTTTCCTCCTTCTGAGCTTACACTTCTGATCTTTCCATTATTGCTATGCTATTGATCGTGTTGATCTTTGCCATAATGAAACCTTTGTCATGCGTTGACTGTTTTCCTCCTTCTGATCTTACACTGTTGATCTTGCCATTATCGCTACGCTACTGATTGTGTTGATCTTCTCCATCAATGACAAGCATGCATACTCTGCCTCTATCTAAAAACATTTCAACAGAGAGAGTGTTGTAGAATGTGCAGGGGAGCCTGTCTCTATTAACACATAGGATTCTTATGGTTCAAGTGGAGGATATGCCAGAGACGATGTAGCAGCAGGTGGTGGGTGTACCATGTTATATATTTTGTACTATGACACCATATTTTTTTAACTCGAAAGGATGAAATATAAAAAAAATTGGTCTTCGGCTTTAATTATATATGTTACAATGTGTACATGTAGGAAAGTGTTTTCTTTACTTAGTTATGTGACAAATGCCAATCTAAAATATAATTAGCATATGCATTGGATACATGATTAGAACTTCTAGGTATGTGATTATGAGTAAGAAAATCAAAGTTTCGTTCCAAAAGTCATACCCATAGGAATCGATGGATTAGAGTAGGATCTTACACATGGTAACTTCCATTCAATTGACATACAACTATCTGGGAATCTAGGAAAACATCTAAAGACCGAACACCATGTGAAATGGTGTCATGTAATATATTTATAACGATGCTATACTCAGCCACATTATTCATTGATGGCTTCAGACGAATTCCACATAAAGACACCATTTGGCCCTCGGGTGAGTAAATGACCCACGTGGTGGAAGCCATGTTCTGCATATGACAACTACACCATTTGTGAATCCTAAGTAAACTGAAGACTCTTTTGACATATGCCAACCAAGGGAAAACTTGATAAGAAATTTGATGACATAAAGGAAAATATGTATATACACTAAGATACACTAGTATACAAAAGGTCACACCCAATATTGAGGGCTCAAGAATAATACCTTTTAAGTTAGAGCCCATTTTTGGGCTCATCTAGCATATTCCCTTCATAATATTCCAATTCATAGGATCCTTTCTCTAAGACACGTCGCATGATATAAGGATCATTCCACATGGGGTTGAACTTGTCTACCCCTAATGGTTCTTTGGCTTGGTCATAAAGGAGAACCAAGTCACCCTCAGCGTACTGCTGAGGACAAACATAATTATCATATTGAACCTTAAAGCATTGTTTATTTGCTTTGACATCCATAGAGTCATATCTATGCTGCTCATTGAGATGCTCTAGGTGTACGAGGCATTATTCAATATTGGATGTGTTAGGTACAAGCTCAATTTCCAACTTAAGGGAAGGGATTTCGCATTCAATTGGAAAAATTGACTCCATGCCATGTACTTATTGAAAAGGAGAGAAACCGGTGGAAGTATTTACCAAGGTTTGACATGCCCAAAGTGTAGGTTAAAGAATCATATGCCAACTAGATTTACTGTGGCTGACAAGTTTTTGCAAGATGGTCTTGAGAGATTTATTCACTTCTTCTACTTGTCCATTTTCCTAGGGATAATAAGGGGAAGATTTATTATGCTTAAACCCTAGTTTTGATGCTAACTCTTTCATCATTTCATTTGGAAAATGACTACCATGATCAATGAAAATCTCTCTTGGGATTCTGATCCAGACTATAATTTGGTTGAATACGAAGAAATATGTAGTCTTACCATCAGATTTAATGGTAGGCATGGTCTCTTCCCATTTAGTAAAGTAATCCATGACTGCAATAATATGTTGGTGCCCCCCATCTAAAGCTAGGTTATAGTCCATAAAATCTAACCCCAACTTGGTGAAGGGACTGATGATGATGATTGGGTGAAGAGGGGTTGGGTGCGAGCACATTTTTTGTACTTCTTGATTGCTTCAACACAATATTTAAAAATTGGCAACCAAAAATAACCAACTCACAATATTTTTTGGGCTATTGCAAGCCTGGATAAATGACCACCACAAGCCCCATTATGACAGTCATTAAGAATAGACTCAACTTCCTCATGATTCAATAAACGATGTAAAATATTATCTACTCCTCGACGATACAAAGTGTCACCGATGATAAGGTAGTTTTTATCTTGATGATGTATACATCGTCGATCGTCTCTCGACAGATGTTGGGGTAGCATATAGGTTTGAATATAAATTATAATGTATCCATACAAGGGGTCCAAAGATGAGAAAAGGAAGAAATGTTCATTCGCGAACGAATCGTCATGAAAAATTTCCTCATCTATTCGAAGGGAAGTCTGATATCAACTCGAAAAAAACTAGCGATTTCTTAGACTTCACCAAAGCAAAATCAAGATCAAATTCTTGCAAAATAACAATCCACTTATTGTATTTCCCCCCTATGATATGCCTGGTGAGGACATATTGAAATGGATTGATAACCGTGACTATGGTATTTTTGCAAAGTAATATATAATATCATAATCTTTGAACCACAATGTACAACGACCAAGGCTAGTTTCTCTATGTGAGAGTATTTAAGTTGGAGACTGACTAGGTTTTGATGGAGATAGTAGACAATGTTCTCATGGAGCTCATCATCCTCCTGAACCATAACCATACCAACCATCCCTTCTGATGTTCCGATATAAATAAAATAGTCTCTACTGTAGTATGGAGGCTTCAACAGAGGTGTTGATACAAAATCTTTCTTAAGAGCATCGAAGGATTCCTGGGCTCGCTCATCCCATATAAACATAGTATCCTTCTTCAAAAGACACATGAAACCCTTATTTAAATTGGCATAGTTCACTATGAACCGATGCGGGAAATTATCCTTTCCTTATCAACCTTGAAGTTGTCTAATGTTGTGCGGGGGAGGAAATTGAAGTATAGCCTCAACCTTCATAGGATCTACCATGATCCCATGTTCAAACACTAAGAATCCTAAAATATGGCCAGACCTAATGAAAAGGATGCACATGTGAGGGTTCAACCAAATGCGATAGTAATGACATCTCTCAAATACTAATCGAAGGTGAGTAGAGTAATCTACTCTCTTGCGAGAGTGAGCAACAATATCATCTAGGTAAGCTTCAACAATATGCTTGAGATCTTGAAAAGAAAAGGTAATGGCATGTTGGAAGGTTTCTCCAAACTTTTTAAGGCCAAAAGGAATTTTCTGGTATGAAAAAGTACCCCAAGGACATATAAACATCGTCTTATGTTGATCCTCAGGTTTGATTTTAATTTGATTATACCTTGAAAATCTGTCCATAAAAGAAAATATTTTTCTTCACATGCACTTGTCAAGATTCTAGTCAATGAAAGGAGTCGAGAAGTTATCTTTAGGACATGCCTTGTTCATGTCTCGAAAATCCATACATACGTGGATGGTTCCTTGATTTTTATTCATGAGAATGGGGTTGGAAACCCATTCAATCAAGGCAACCAGATAGATAAAATCAACATTAAGTAGATTATCTACCTCTGCCTTAATAGAAAAGGCCTTCCTAGGATTAATAACTCTAAGACATTTTTGAACAGGTTTAGCATCTGGATAGGTTTTAATCTCATGTTTGACAATGTTGGGTTTGATCTCGGGCATCTCTTCATATGCCAAAGAAAATACATCATGAAACTCTTTGAAGAGTTTGGTGTAGATCTGAATTTATTCAGGAGAATAATCTACATCGATATATACATTCTCAATTTTGATAGGAATGTGAGAGATGTTGATCATGATGGTAGGATAAATATTCACCATGTTTCCTTCAGCATGAATACCATGCGTATCTAATGGAACCACAATGTGACCAACCATCTCACTCAAACTAGATCTAAAGTCATCATGTTTGATCTTAACAAGCTCTAGGAGGAAATAGGAGTGATGATTCATATCATTCAAAGGCCTATCAGGACCATACATGGTCTCTAAGATGGATTCATATGAAGGTAAAGTATAATCAAGGAAAGCATGCGAACAAGATGATTGAATGACCCATACAGGCTCTGTAACAGGATCCACCTCATTCATCCATGAGGAGGAAGGATCTGAGTCAACAGTAGCATCAAGAATAGACTGATATGCAACTTATTTCGCTGACAGTGGCATTTTCATCCCAATTTATGACTGGCCTTCATATGACATAGTCGGGGAAGGTAGGGTCCAAGGATTGTTGAAGTACGAAGTACGAAAAGGAATGGAGCTCATCGACGACAAAGACTCACTAGAAATGACATGAATGTGGTGAATTGGTGACATGAAATCAAAGATACCCATCAAAAAGGAATACATTTTGACACCAACATCCTCAGTTTCCAACTCAAAATTGTCGATCGCAGGGAATAAAGGTCCAACTCATGCATTAGGACTAGCGTGCACAAAGAAAAACTGATCAATCATCAGTATTTTCCCTTCGTGAGGAAAACATAAAGTGTGGAAAATGGACGACACGACGACTATCATGGCATAATTCCAATTATTCCCTAGTAGTAAATTATAGTCAAGGGGCACATCAACCACCTCGATATAAACCTCCATTGTATTCCCACCTAACTAGATTGGAAAAGCGGGAAGAATTATGTGGGGTTGAAATGAACGCCCATCGGATGTTTTCAACATAGTCATATATTAGGATAGAGTAGGAGAGCTAATGGCTTTCTAACAGGTTAGGTACATCACACATGTTGCAACACCTTCATCAATTGCAATAAGTTTGATGGTAATTTTTGTGTACTCCACATGGATTTGAAAGGCCACATGGTAAGGTAAGAGAGGCCTAACATCTGTGACGTCAAACTTGATAACCTTTGAGACACATGGGTTTAGAGCTTCTAATGTAGATAAAAAGGCATTCCTCTATGAAGGACAGATCTGGAGCACCTCCAAAGCCGATATCACATAAAGGGTTTGGCCCAAATATTCAAAAATCAAATAGTTCTGGGTGGCTCTAGAATTAGGATTGTGGGCAGAGTGCTTTAGTACTCCTTTTGGAATACGAGGTGGAGGTTATGACTTTTCAATCTACAAGGGTGTTTCTGGAGGAGGAGGAGAAGACTATGGACCTACAATGGTCTGTGAAGAAATTTAATCACGATATTAAGTGGCTACATCAGTCTGAGACTTGGCCATATTGACACATATATGGCCACCTTCATGTGCCAAAGGTTTTTTACTCTCGTTCGATGCATTTCTAGTGTTGGGGGTCCCCAAGGCCATGTGTTGATTATGTGGAAATGGATTTTCAGCACAACGAGAGGGTGTGATAAGAGCCTCGAGGCTTCCTCAATTTTGAGGCATAGGTGGGTAAGATGATCATATTTACAAAGTTTACAAGGAAAATTCACCTTCGGTTTTTCTTTCCTACCCTCACCATCATTATTATTTTATCTATCAATGTTAGTGTCATCCTTGGATTTATTATTATTTTTCCCACCCTTACGATTATTACCTTGTCCTTTCCTTTTATCCCCTCCTGGTTTCTGGTTATCATTTAGGTTAGTTGAGGACTGTACAGAATGCACATCCACCAACTGAGTGGGAGTGGAGGATGATGTTGAAGCTTGTCCTACTACAAGATGACTTAGAGACAAATATTTCAACTGGTTCATCACCAAGTCTGTAGAATTGGCATTTGCAGAGCCTATGATTTCATCGACATGACACCCATTATTTTTCCTAGGGTGATAGTTCGACTGTACTGCACCAGGAAGAATTTCATACAACATCCCAGATTGAGCATATACGAGGTTCAATTATTGGGATTTGAAAATAGCTTCTTCCTCATATGTTACTCTATAAGTAGAGACATCCTTCTATATATAAGGAAATAAGGACTTAAGGAACCACTCCAATATAACTCTGGAGGAATTTAGTCTTTGATCAACCTCTTCCTTCTAAACCACTCTTGGATATGGTATGATATATCCATGTCTATCTTGGTGGAGGGCCAATAAAATTTCTATGTCATCTTTGTAATGAATCGACAACTAGAAGTGGTGGAGAAAGACCAAAACCATCTGATTAACATTTATGTGTGTTCCCCCTGGTAGCTCAATGTACCATTTCACGAAAACCCCCATGAGGGTGCATTGAAATAGCTTCAAATGAATAGAATCTTCATTCACGAAGTTAGATGAGCACCAAAGATGAAAAGCAGTGACATGATCACTTGGATCCTTGTCGGTATTTCCTCCAAATTTTGGAATGTCTAAAAGAAGCTTGGAGGGGACAGGGGGGCATAATGGATCATGATGCACATGGAGGAGTCATTCCCCGAGGTCCAAAACTAGGATTTGCATTAGCCGTTGGAATGGAGGATGAGATTTGTGACGACATTTTGGGCATACCAAAAGAAAAGGGATTAGAGACCGAAGGTATTGACTGAGAATTGTGGCTTGTCATACCAAAAAGAGATCTAAAAGGATTTGTTCCTATGGTTTAAGTAGAACCCACAGGTTGGGTAGCACTAGAGGCGAGGATATCCAACACCCCCACCATCGAGGATGAAGGAGTTGAAGGGATACCACTAATCACAGAACATATAGGAGTCGAGGGACTCCTTATGAAATCTGGGTTTGAATCAATACTCATAACTGGATGATCACAAGTTTGGGAGGTGGAGATATATGTACCACATTTATTAACTTTATGCCTTTCAGAGGGAAACTTCAGTAAAGAATCAAGATGAGGTAGTAACTTAAACAAACAAAGAGACCTGTGAGGAGTTTGTTCTTGCTCCACAATGACTCAAGACTCGAAGTATAAAACCAAATACTAGGGATAACTAATAATCATAAAGAACACAAAAATAAGGAAAAAAGGGCCAATGCATAAAAACATAATATAGTGGCTGAAAAGGGGCCTCCCTCACTAGAGTAGGTATGTCTCACCCAAGAGGGGACTGATACTCCCTTCAAAAGATTGGAGGTATCATAATCATTTACAAGGACCCTCATGGGCTTAACAACGCAGTAAGTCAGATCCCCCTAGAGAGGTAATCCTCCATAAAGGTTGTTTGTTGTCCAACCCTTATCTGACTCAGGGTACCTGCCAAATAACCCCTGCAAGTAACATATTTGGATACCTATGTCAAGAAACTAGAGTCACCACAATATAACCAATGCACAAGTGAACAATTGTAAGTTCGGTCCATCATATGGGAATAGGAAAAAAATATTGAAATCTTGAAAGCATTGCCTCTCATGGAGATAAATTTACTAGAAAGACCCCAAAATATGAAAAGAACCCCAGAAATATATTTGACGCTAAGAAGGTATTAGAGGGCTATATCTGCAACCAACTTCATGCGACCTTTTGCTTAACTTTGGTGTGAGCAGAGCATCTTGACATCACTGATAACAAAATGGGTTTCACCACTCCCTGGTCAGACACATATGTTTAGTTTAATACCCTTGGAGAAGTTTACTCACAAAATCCTATTCCAAGGCCCTATGTCCTATACTTGTTTGTATACCTTGAAAAATAAAATCGTTTCTACTCAATTTTAATTAATCAGCATTAATTTTAATGTATTCTTCTTACTCAATAGGTTTGGTCATGAAATTGATGGTATTACAACTCAACATATAAAAAGAAAAAAATATAAAAACACTGCTAAGAACTATTCTTGAATTTCAAAGAGATGGTATGCTTCTAAATGTAATTTTTCCAATGCAATCTCTATAATTTCAATGAAATGCAATCTCTCCACATGTTTTAAAATCAATTCAATGTAATCAAAAGTGAAAATGACATAATGAAAAATAAGAAAATATTTTTTTTTTTCGATATAAAGAAAATAAAATGCAAGAACTGAATAACAACTTCGCAGGAAGGCATTACTACAAGAAAAAAGAGACAAGCCAAGTAGGACACCAAGAAGGAGACACCCATACCAATGTGCAAGGAAAACCAATGAAAAAGATGATAAGAAATAATATCGCTTGAAAATTCAACAATAAAAAGGCTTCCTATCACTCTATAAGCACTTAACAGTCAAGACAGAGGCCCAAGAAGACTCAGCAACCAACCAAACTCACTCAATAAACACCAAAACCAGCCAACAAGACTAAAGAGATGATGTATGTGATTGTTTGAACAAAACTCGTGTACATACACACCCTAAAGGAAGACAACTTGCGTATATACATGTTTGTCAACGGAAAAACCATGTATACCTAGTAAAACACTGTCAGGGAAAGGGTTAAGCCAAGAAACTCAAGTGCAAAGTAAAATATAGGCTATAAAGCAACAGGTGATAAGGAAACTCAGGCTAACAGAGAGAAAATCAAGGAGAAAAACACTCCAAACCCCCCAAAAGAAGATCAATCTCCAGTATGGTCACCAATTATGTTACGAGGAAAATCTTTCTATGACAAGGGGTAAACCACAACAGATAGAATGACACACAAAAATCAACTCTAATCCCAAGTATGCTATATAAAATAAATGCTAACAAGACAAGGCTATGAGCCTACCTCATCCAGATGTTCGATGAAGACCACCGTTGATCATGCAACCCAAATATTTATGCCTGCAACTTGTCATAAACAACAAAAATACACAAGAATATAGTGATAATGTATAGTGTTAGCATATATATTAGCATACATGGTAAATACGCCCATGGAATAATAATTCAAATATTTTCAAGATATCATTTGGACGAGAAAAGAGTATTTCTATTAAAATAATCGGCAGAAGTAAATAGGTGACAAACTTATGTAACAACACATATCGAAATCGAGAAGATAATTCCCTCCAGCTAGGCCTCCATCACTTCAATCTGTTGGATTACTGACAGGGGGGTGAATTAGTAATAGAACAATTATAATCCTTTATAACCACAATGTATAAATGTTATTTGTCTTTATGATCAATTTACCAATATCATTCAATCATGTGCAGAATAAATAAACCATGAACAATGAGTAATCACACACATACACAATACACTAGTATTTTACATGGAAAGCCAATGCGGGAGAAAACCACGAAATGATGTTTCTTATGTGTCTTTAAGAATTACATGCATTGGAAGAATCAACTTCCTTTGTTTTCCAGCTACAACTAGAAGGAGGCTTTGACCCCCTATTTTCAAGCTACAACCTGAGGGAATCTCCAACTCCCCAATTCTCTGGCTACAACCAGAAGGAGGATACAATCCCCTATGTTCTTCGGCTACAACCAGAAGGTGGCTACAACCACATATCCTTGCCCCATCCAACCACCCTGAAATATAAGTGTCAATTGTAGAAACTGAATATGTCACTGTCACAATCTATTCTATCAAATCTTTCATTGAGAAACCTATAATTGTATACTCATCAACCAATCTAATCTGATCACATATACCTCAAAGACTATACCACAGGTTTGTACCTCAAACCATGTTCTAGAAACTCACTGTTATACAACCTCTATCTATACCAATAACTACAACAACATACCTCAACCAAAATCCCCCAAACATGAACCAATACTAAATTTCATTAGATCTTCCTCAAATCAAATCTACAACAAGCCCTAAACTTCCAAGAGGGAATCCAACATATTTACAAGGAAAATCCTCAACCAGATTCATAAATTCAACACTACACATATGAAAACCACACCTTTTTCTTTATTGTAGTGTTTTGTTGTCGTGATTCTACTCCCGCGAATTTGTTGCCGCTATTTTTCTATCGTGATTTTTTTGCCGCACTTTTTATACCGCAGTTTTTCTACCACGTTTTCTATTCAACACTTTTTCTGCCACGAATTTTCAACCACACTTTTTTTTTCGTGATTTTTCTGCCACAATTTTTTTGTCACACTTTTTCTGCCGTGATTTTTCCATCACACTTTTCCTGCCACACTTTTCCTACTGCACTTTTCTCTATCAACAATACCTTACCAAATAACCTTTCAAAAAATAGATATTCAATGATATTCAATAGGTGTTAATGGGACATATTTTCTCTCTTATTTATACTTCCATGTAGCTTCCTCAAGGAGTTACCTTCTAACCAACTTAACCCACTTTCATTCTTTTAGGGCTAACCCACTTCTAACCACTTATCCACTTGTCCACTTCTAACTCATTTTGCTACAAATAGTAAATTCTCCACTTCTAGTTGCAACTAAATTATTTTTAATTATTTTCTTATTGCAACAACTTAACCCATGACT
>JASDQU010587485.1:49248-60870 GCA_032191745.1 Picea mariana | reverse complement strand
CCCCAATTGATCTAGTTGCATATCCTCATGCAACCTTGCATGGTTATTCTTTGAGAATTTTTGCTTCTTAATGAAATCATTCCATGATCTAAAATGCATGAGTGGCAGCGTTTTTCTTATGGTTGGTTCTTGTGTGACAACCATGAATATAACAAATGTTGGTTCTTGTGTTAACAACATTACTTGTGTTTTTGCTTCAATACATAAGATTTGAAAGAATACATGCATTGGAAATGATGAACCATCAATGTACAGTAGAAATCCTTGTCTGCGTGTTATGGATCATGCCAAAATAGAGCTATATCTGGAATCAAGGTGCAACAAAGTGTAGTTTGGAAGAGACATGTTGATTAATGGTAAGTGAGATGAAATATGGAAAATTTAATCAAATGGTAATGAATATCCCCCCCCAATGAAATTCATGAATCAAGGTGACATGTGGTAGCCACTCATCCAGTGCCACATCAATAGTGATGTCAACAAGCTACGTCACTCCGAGACTGCATCCTCCAGGGATATCCAGGTTCTCCTACCAGCTAAAATATCTTAAGTGTTGAAGACCGAAGTCACAAGTTAATGTTTGTCCATTGATCTAAGATCCTACAAAATATTTCTTGAATATCTGATCAAGTATAGTGGAAGGATAGAGTAAGCATGAATAACGAAGTAACGTTAACCATTGATCTACTTCAGGAGCGTTCTTGATCGTTGATCAAGAATAGTGGAAGGATAATGTAAGAGGAGGTGTTAATTGATAGTAAGAAGTCACCTCCACTCTATGAATTATTTGGTAGATAAAGCTCCAGATGGATTTCTCTACTCTAGAGTCTTGTAGCCACGAATAGTTGAAGTCTCGGAGTGAACGAGAAATGTTCATCTCAACTCTTGATTAAGTCTTGACCGTCAATTTATTTGAAACCTCTAGATAATCCAGGATCATCCATCTAACAGAAGCTTAAATATTGGCCATCTGATATACTAGTGAATGCAGTATATGCACTTCAGTGAAATTTACTCCAGGAGGATTGAATGACTACAAAGGTCGGAAGTCCTGAAGGACGAAGTACCGGAGAACCTGGTTCCAACACTGGTCACGTGATAAGGTAAAGAAGCTAAAAGGGCTAGAAGTAAATAAGCCCTTGGACGCGAAAGAAGAAATCATTAATAAAATAATGCTTGGAATGGATAATCTCATGGTTTCGAGCTTGCAGTCACACGAATTTTGGTTGAAGGGAGCACCTATTGATTAAGACTCGAATTCACAAAAATTCGAGATATGTAGACTAATGAATCAATATACAGTCATGATTAAAGAAGAGTTAAATCATGAGCATTATGAATAAAGAATAAAAATGAAAAATGATATTATTTAAAGTTTAATATTGTCATTTAAATGAAGAGGTGCAATGGTTCAAACTTCAAATAAAGGGACACAATTCTTCAAAGATCACGCTAGTTGGAAGATTATATAAATAAGAAAGAATGGTGAGAATAAAGTGTCTATGCAGTCCAGATTAAAAGATCAAAAGCAGAAGCAGAGTCCAAGAAGGAAAGTTGAAGATACTTATACAGTGAGGGTGGAAGGGAGGAGCAAGGAAGGATTCATATCATTTACTAAGTAAAGTGTGAAAATAGGGGAGTTGGTGCTTCCTAGGGTTGGTGCCCTAAAGACAAGGGAGTTGGTGCTTCCTAGGGTTGGTTCCCTAAAGACAAGGGATTTGGTGCTTCCTAGGGTTGGTGCCCTGAAGAAGGGGATTTGTGTCTCCAACAGTTGGTTCTCTAAAGAGGATTGGTGTCCTTCACAATCTCAGACTACTCTTTATAAAGCCTTGTAATTCTTATTAATTATATTTATATAATTGATTTTAAATACAAGTCCATTGATAATCTATTGNTCAGTATTCCAACAATTATTGTTCAAACAAGTAGGTTGGACTATTGTTATGATATTGAAAGTGCCATTTCCCGTATTGAAAATAATGAATAGTCGAAGTCTCGGAGTGAACGAGAACACTCATAGAGTCAAGGTGTCTAAGATTTCTTAGAAATATTTTACTAAGTGACACATAAAATGGTGCATACACCAATATGGTCATAGGATGAGTGGAGTGATGATGAGAGTGAGATCATGCCCTTTCTCACAACTAAGAAACATAGGATGAGTGGAATGCCCTTGTGGATCTTTGAATTTTTGTTCAAACAAGTAGGTTAGAGTGTTGTCATAGTTACTCTACATGTTTTGATGAACCCCTAGAATTGTTACACCATTCTAGAAGTGATTTGGTGAGAGGAATTGTTTCCAAATAGGTGTTGTATTTAGAAGAAGCACGTGGACTTTCTAACAATATAGGAATTGGGGTGATGATGAGAGGGAACTAATGCCCTTTCTCACAACCTAGGAATTTATAGGATGAGTGGAATGCACACATGACCTAATTGTATAAGACTACGTTCAACATTGAACAAAATTTCCATTAACCATAACAAAACATGAGAATACTTCATTATTTAATACTCTTCATTTGCACTTGATCTTGATAATGTTTTGTGGAATTTTCAAACCCTAGTATACTTGGAGTGTTAAATGCCATTCCAGACCCATCTTTTAGAGAATCATTGGGTGGTGTTGAAAGACACCATTGTTCTTATTGATGGGCCTTCATGTGTTTATGATTTTTTGGATAACTCGGGTGACACAAAGGATACAATTAGAAGTCATTTATAAATCAATTGAAAATTGAACCCAAAAAGAATAACACACATATCTCGAAATAGAATTGAAAATAACAAACATACCACATACATGTCTACATACCTATGGTCATCCAAGTAGACCATAAATATCACTTCTAATACTAGTGGTGTACATTAACTTCTCATGCTCAAAGTAAGGCAGGAAGTATCATACCTTTGATCAATTCTTCCTTGGCATTGTTTGTAGTTGGAGGTTTGTACCAACAACTAAGCTCGTAAAATGATATATAGCTTCACCTTTCCTATAATATTGAAATACATAACCACCTTTTCTTTTATGTTCTTTCATCTTGGGTCATATATTCTCCTTTAATAACCATCGACCTGGTCAGAAACTGAATGCCTTCGGAGTTTGTTACCATGGATGATTTTAGGGGATAAATTTCGCTCATGGGCTAATTTTCCATGGTTTTTCCAAAAACAAGATTCGCTATTTTAAAAATGATTCGCCCAAATTCTATAGGATAAAATTATTTTACCTTAAAAATCGCCAAAATTTTATAAAAAACTATATAAAATCCTTTGAAATTTGAATATTTTTACAAAAATATTGACAAACATTTATAGTTGGCATATGAAGGATTAGTAAGATTCTACAAGGTTTCTACATTTAAAAATAAATTTCCATCCTTAAAATCATTCATGTTTGTTACTAAGAGCATGAGGGTCTATTTTCTCAATAAGCAATGTGCCAACCAATAGTTAGTTCCCAAGTCATTAACTTTTGGGGAAACCACTACGTATATGTGCCCTGTGAAAAATGGAGTGCCAACACGTGAATCCACTAAATGAACAAAGCATACAACATTTATGCTAGTTCTTCAAAATTAATAGAAAATTCATCAAACTTGGTTGTACAAAATCTAAGACGTGATCATAATCTGCTCAAATATTTGATTGGTCCTCCTCCAATTGGGATAATTCCATAGTTATACGTTGACCAATGGGGAGTGATACATGATTCCATCTATCAACCCAGTTTGTGGATTCTCAATCATCACATTCATTACTACTACATGGACCACAAAAGAAAGAGTTTTCTCATCCATATTTCAACTATTGCATTGTATGATGCCTTGGATTGTTTTGCATTCATATGACTATGATCGATCTACATCGAACACCTCCCAAAAATATCTATGTACATGTATTTTCAAGGTTGATTGGTATTCTCTCCTTCTTTTTCCCTCTATCATTACTGTTATAGCAAGATTTTCCTCACCCCATGCAACTTGCTCAGAAGGCCTTTTCCATTTCCCTATGTAGACTTGAAGTCCCTTTTTGCAATTCCCAGAGCTAAAAAACATATTTTTCCACAAATATGTGCCCTAACAGTTATACATCAGGTGTATATGCAGGTTCCACCATTACATCCCGCGTACATCGGGTTTTGTCCCAAAAATTAAAAAATGGTGTCGGGTTTCCATGTCACGTCATGGGATCCATGATCCTTGACCTTCCATATACTGGAAATGTTTCGAATCGGCCCTTCAGTTCCATTTAAAGGCTATAAATGGGTCATATATGAGTTGTGGAAGAGAGGAGAAGAATTCAACTTTGAGAACAAAGTTACTCTAGAGAAATTATTCACTTCATATTGAGTTTGCATCCCTTTGTCCTTTTAAGTCTGAACACATTGTTCAGCTCCCAAGCTCCTCCCTATTTGATGGAGAACCTCATTTTCTCTCTTATATGAGATTTCCTTTAGTGGAGGATTGAAGTGGTGGAGTCCCAACTGGAAGGGACTTAGTTTCTCAGTTACGAACATGCCAACACGGAAGTTTGTCATTCATACACTTCTATTGATTACATTTTAATAGAAATACTCTTTTTTCGTCCAATTAATGTCTCACAAATATTTGAATTTTTATTCCATGGTAATATTTGTTATGAATATTGTTGGATTATGTTATTATATGTGCTAACTTTATATATTATCACCATATGCTTGCATATCTTGGTTGTTGAGGATAAGTTGTAGGTGTATAGCTTTGATTCAAGTGCTCAATGATGGACTTCATTGATCATCTGGACAAGGTAGGCTCTTTACCTTGTCTTGTTAGCATGTTTGTTTATATAGCATACTTGAGATTAGTGTTGATTTCTGCAGTCATTTCTGGTTGTTGTGGTTTACCCCATGTCATAGAGTGATTTTCCTCATAACACAATTGGAAACCATATTAGGGATGGAATATTCTTTTTGGGGTTTGGAGTGTTTTTGTCCTTTGATTGCTCTCGGTTATCTTGAGTTCCTTGTCGTCTGACTGCTTGACAACCTATTTTCAGTTTTGAGTCTGATTTTCTTGGCCTTATCCTTAACCTTGCAGTGTTTTAATACATATATGCGAGTTTTCCCTTGACAAATGCGTACATACACTAGCTATCATTCTATAGGGTGCATACATATGTGGTTTTTTCTTAAACAGTCGCGTACATCATCCTTGTTTGCTTGATTTTTGAGTTTGGTGTTTGTTGGGTAAGTTTTGATGGTTTCTGAGTCTTCGTGGGACTCTGTCATGACTGTTAAGTGCCTATAGAGTGAGAGTAAACCTTTCTTTGGTTGAATTTTTGGGTGATTTTTCTTTCTCGTCATTTTTTTATTCATTGGTTGTCCTTGCATCTTGGGTTGGGTGTTTGCTTCTTGATATCTTGTTTGGTGTATCTCTTTTTCTTACAGTACAGCTTATATATCAAGTTGTTGTTCGTTCCTTTCATTTTCATTTCTTTATATTGAAAATACAAAAAATATACATTTTGCATCATGGCATTTGATCTTTTGGGTTCTTATAATTGATCTTGATACATGTATGGAAATATTGAATCTTATTTGAAATCAAAGAGTTGAATTGAAAACTGCATTTTGAAAAAGCTTATCATTTGTTGAGAATTGTAGGACTTTGCATTATATTCATATTCATTTATTTTACTTGTTGAGTCATACCATCATCAGTTTCATGGCCGCATATTTTGAGTAAACAAAGCCACTAAAAGTAAAGCTGATAAATTTAAAATTGATTAGAAACGATTTTATTTTTCAGGGTGCACAAACTAGCTTAAAATTTAGAGCCTTGGAATAGGATTTTGTGAGTAAACTTCTCCAAGTCTATTAAACTCAACATATGTGTCTAACTAAATGAGTGGTGAAATCCATTGTATAATTGGTGACGTCAGGAGGATCCCCTCACACTGGAGTTAAACACGAGGTCGTGCGAAGTTGGTTGAGGAGATATCCCTCCAATACCTTCTTAGTGTCATAGATATTTATGGGGATCTATTTGTATATGGGGATCTTGCTAGTACCTTTACCTCTGTGAGAGGTGGTGCTTTCGAGATTTTGGCCGGCTCTGTTACCCTGCCCATACAGTGGACCTGACTTACGATTGTTCGCTTTCACATTGGTTATATCGTGGTGGCTTAGTTGCTTGACATAGGTAACCACATAGGTTACTTGCATGGGGTTATTTTGTAGGTACCCTGGGTCAGATAAGGGTCGAACAACACACAGCCTTTATGGAGGATTACCTCTCTAGGGGGATCTGACCGACTAGTTTTTAAGCCCATGAGGGACCTTATAACTGATTATGGTACCTCCGATGTTTTGAAGGGAGTCTTAGGCCCCTCTTAGGCGAGGCATACCTACTCTAGTGAGGGAGGCCCCTTTTCAGCCACTATATCATGTTTATGTGCATTGGAATTTTTTCTTTATTATGGTGTGCTCTTTGATTATTAGTTGGCCTTAGGATTTTGTATTGCATCGTAATTTTTCATTTCTATGGTTAGTGGAGCTCTCGTGACTCCCTCAGTTAGCGTTACTCAACCCATGGTCTTTGCTCATTCCATGGGGACAAATCATTTTGTATTCCTGAGTGGTACAGTAAATCATGATACTCAGCCAATACCTTGGGCCTCTAATCATTTTTCTCTTATGCCATACATGTCTTCGCACTTGCAATCCTCTATCTCGTCATCTTATGTGAATCCAAGTTTTGGGTCTGAGGACATTATGCCTCCTTATTCTCCATTTTCGTTTGGTGGGATTCATATCCCTCAACCAACTCTTATGGTATGAGGTTGGAATATTCCTTCCTATGGATCCAATCCTATCTTCAAATTTATAGGAGAAAGTGCTCAAATGGGTGGTCATTCTACTTATTACATCTTGTCCATATATACTTCTTCCACTATGTTGGTTCCTATGAATGATTTTTCCATGGCAGACCTTTGTTTGTCCTCTGGTGTTTCATCTGGGGGGAGTCAGTTTTATAGTATAGGAAACCCCCTTTACGAAGTTCCATCATCTGGGGGAAACATATATCCTCACCTGAGTAACCCTTGTCATGTTGCTTTCTCTTTGCAAGCGGTGTCCTCGGTGACGATGCCCTTACAACCCTTTATGAATCAATTTGGAGGAGGATATTATCCTATCGGACAGGGCCATGGTGTATACCAAAACCCTTCCTAGCCTGCAATTTCTCAAAACTAGTCTTTCCCAGAACCTTGGTCTCAAATGTCGCAACCAACTGTCGTCAATCCAGTCACTGCAAGTCATACTGGCATTATATCACCAACCTCTGTTAGTCATGTTGGAGATTGGTCGGCAACCTTTGCAAGTCATGTTGAAGACTAGAAACCAGCTATTGCAAGTCATGTTGGGGGCACAATTATATTCACTGCTAGTCACACTGCACATCCATCACCAACCTATGCTAGTCATATTGGGCATTCATCACCAACCTCTATAAGTCATGTTGGAGATCTTCTACTAGCCTCTGCAAGTCATGTTGGGAGCATGTTACCAGCCACTGCAATTCATGCTAGGGGATTTCATATGATTTAGAATCCTATACGTATAAGACATAAGCCAAAGTTCCTTTGTATTCTTTGCAAAGGATATAACCTTACTCGTTTGTGCCCTGCTATTGTTGTGGTACAAGAAGCGTGGTCCTTACCTCGGGGCCCTTTGAGTTCTGAGTCGTCTTTGGTTTTCCAACATTCTAGTCCTTCTTTGGTTGATACATCGGTCGTTCTGATGCAATATTTGACTGAAACCCCTATTCCTTTAGGGGGTGATGCATCTCTTGACCCTTTTGTCTCGCATCCTGTTCAACCTACGGTCGTGTTGATGCAATCATCGACCAACACCACTCTTGTTTTTGGGGGTAATGCATCTCTTGACCTTGTTTTCTCGCATCCTTTTCAACCAAAGGTTGAATAACTGGTCATGTCGATGCAATATTCAGTTGATCCCACTCTTCTCTTGGAGAGTGACAAGTCTAAGGAAGTGACATTGTCGATTCAATCTTCGGTCAATCCAACTCTTCTTTTTTAGGATGATGTGTCTTTCAACCACATCCTTTGTATTTATAGTATTGTACATTCTAAACAAGGGAGCATTCCACTCTCTTCGAGTACGCTCCCTCCAAGTCCTAGGGTGGTTTCCTTTGATTGGAATGATATTTTAGAGCCTTGACGTCCTTCTTCTACACCCTTCCAAATAAGGGGCATTTTTCGATATATTGTAGAAAAGGTAACCTCTGTAAGTATTTTATCCTCCTCGACTTGGAAAGTTTTGGGTTTTCCCAAGATTGTGTTATCTATCTGTGAGTTGATGAATTTTGACAGAAGTCTTGCATGGGAGCCTTGGCCTCCCAAGTTATATGCTTATTAGAATGACATCCTCCAAGTCTCAATTAAGCTCTTTTTTTACTCTCTCAAAAAGCGAAAATATTGTTGAGTGAACTTGTCTCTTTTACACTCGTAAATTGGATTTGAAAGGAAGTCTATTTGTTGTAAGTTTAACCCTTTTTCGAACCAAGTAGACTAATTTCGAAAAAGGAACACTCTAGTCACTAGTGGCTAGAAGATTTCTCCTGGGTATTGTTTTATACTTTTTCGGGCCTAGGGGACTAAATTTACGAAAAAGAACATTCTTTGGAGTTAAGTTGTAATTGCATCTCATTCCCTTGCTTGCAGTATTGAGCCTATTTTTTATTTTCTCTTTCGCATTATAATCTTATCACCTCATTAGTTTGCATCATTAGCCAAGCAAAGCCTTGTTTATATCCTTTGCATCTTGACACCCTATACCCCAAGAGGAAACATTCCCCCGAGTGTCCATATCCTGCATGCACTTCCTTGCATTGAGCATAGGTATGTTCCATTTCTAGAACCAGTTTCTTACTCGCAACACTCGTTTCCTCCATTGTATCATAACATTCATTTGACTATGAAAAAACAAAAAAACACAGGTAGGAAAGGAATATTATCTCATGTTGGCAACAATCGTGTCGTCTTTGAACAAAACACAAACTTTTAAGTCCACTTGTCATCCGAAGTTTGGGTTTAGCATGACCTTAGGAAGTTGAGCTCGTTACTTGGAGTTTACTCCTCTAACTGGTTAATCTTCCAGTCCCTATGGAGATTTTGATTGGTGCCTCATGCATCACAAAGTTTCATCATTGAGTCTATGTTGCCAGACTCTTCCATATGTCTCATACTCTTGTTCAAAGGATGTCTATAAGCATGTGTTGGCCATTTCTCAGAACTCTTGACTTTGCATGTCGGCCATACCCTCAATGTGTCTCAGAGTTACATGACATTGTAGTTCTATCATACACACTAGTCCTACTTTCATTATAGGTAGGTAACCTTGAACCCAGCAGTCGACATCTCCTCATTGGTCGCTGACTGGGGGGTTTCCCTTGTGTTCGACGAAAAGAAATATATTCACACATTGGTATTCATGTAGTGTCTTGGATGCCATTATCCTTATTGGTGGTTTCCTTTCCTTTATCGACAGTTTTCATTATTGGTTGTTATTCAGAGGGTCTTTTTCATGCACTGTTTGCATCTGGTGCATGAAAAATATGCACAGGGTCGTTGGTTCATGAACATGTTCTTCATCCAAGTCCCTCCAAATAATCAAGCTACTTCTTTGTACCTCATGCTGACTGATGAGACGTTCCTTAATGCTCTCCTTTCAGTGGGTCTCCTTCCATCTAATTCAGCCCATATTTTATGGAAACGAGACCTAGAGTCCTATGAGTACCTAGAGGCTTTCAGTCATTAGTGGTAGGTTCTCTCACCATCGATAGTTGGGAATACATAAATGTATCTTGATCAATGGATTCTTCAAGTGTTCGACCTCAACTCCTTTATTCACACTTGTAAGAATGTACTCAGTGCCTTTATACCTACTTTCATCATCAGTAGGTTGTCTCGCATTTGTTAATGGTATACCTTAATGATCGGTAATCAAACAAAGTCTCATTGTGTTCGACCTCAACTCCTTTATTCACATGATGTAGACTTGCACCTTTGGTGAATCGTGTAGAAGACTTGAAGAAAGAAGTTCGTAGTTGCAGCTTTCCTGAGTTGTCGCTATCATTCATTGGACTAGTACCTATATGACTTCAGTGATTGTGGGAGATCATATTTTACTCCATTGTATACAAATATCTTCATATTGATTTTGAGATTGGTTTTCATTGGGCTTTGTTCGTGACTATGACATCCTTTGGCATGTGGCTACCTTTGTATTTCCTATTCATGGCCATGAACAGTTGTTTGGTATATTTCCACATGGATCTGCAGTGTAATTCAAATTGGCAACCATGTGCACAAAGTCATTATGGATTGTAATATTATTATGTGCAACTAGTTCGTCCAGTTGGGTCTCCATTAATCCACTTCTGGGAATTATAATGCATTTCGGCCATCACAGATACTCCTCTGACCTCACACATTAGGGGGCAACTGTTATAAAAATATTTTCCTCATCCGAGGCAACTTGCTCATAAGGCCTTTTCCATTTCCCTATGCAGATTTGAAGTCCCTTTTTGCAATTCCCAGACCTAAAAAACATATATTTCCACATATACGTGCCCTAATAGCTATACAACATGTGTATACGCATGTTGCACCATTACAGCCCGCATACATCAGGTTTTGTGCCCAAAATTAAAAAATGGTGTCGGGTTTCCATCTCATGTCACGGGATCCTTATACAATGTGCAACCAAAAGTGCCTTCCAATTATGCAACAAGACAAGAAATTCCTACCAATTATATAGCAAGACAAGAAATGTCTTCCAAGTACACCAAAAACTGTTTTCCAAAACTTGCCTTCCAATTATACAACAAGACATAATTTTCCTTCCAAATACACAAGATGACAATTGTCTTCCAATTACACAATTTTTTCTACCAACTACACAACAAGACAAAAGTTTGCTTTCTAATGACACTAAAAAACAAAAAACATGTTTGTTGTTGTTGTTGTTGTTGCGTGCATATGTTGGGATGGTATCACATTTTTGGGAGAGAAAGAGGATGAGAATTGTGCTCTCCTTAATTAGAGCGTGTCTACAAGAGTTCGAATGCATTCCTGGAATGCATGCGCACTCATGTTGGATAAGAATATGAGGCATGAACAATTCCCAACCTCATTTACTTTTGCTCACAGGAGGATGTGTACACTCTTAATGCAAGAGACAAAAAAATTGTTATATGGCCCATATGACTTTATGAATAAAGGTGTGGAGGTTCTTGGGGATAACTAAGACCTAGAGGCTTAGGATTGAAAGTTCTTTGAGGCATAGAGAAGTGGTTATAACATTAGAATTAAGGTGTAGGGGTTGTGGGGCTCCCAAGAAGAGGTATGGGCATAAGGTACTTAGGGCTTGGGCATGGAAGGGGTTAAGGGTCGGGTATAGGTGTGATCCTAGGGTTAGATAGGGCTAGGGCCCAAGTGAAGGTAGGTTCCTAGGCATAGAGGGGGATATAATTCAAGTAGAGGAAGGGGGCCAAGGGTAGATAGGGCCCCCTCTAAAAATATTCCCCTCTTCCCCACTCCCCCTCTCTCTCTCCC